>UELX01002822.1:0-27700 GCA_900480035.1 Eupelmus urozonus
GAAGTTAACGCACATGTTGCGAACAATATTTTATGATATCAGTATGCGTAAAATTGCACTTTTAAAAATATGCAAAACGTGTAAAGTGCAACTTTACGCATACTATATCATAAAGAAATTTAAACTAGGGGTCCATCAATGGACTTTTGTGTATTTTTTAGTTGAGTACCGCAGTTTGAAATTGCGAATTGCGTATTTCGCAGTCTAAACTGAAATAATAGTGAATATTTATTATCTTTGAAGAATGCACGTTGTCGCAGTAAAAAAATTCTTGTTTATAAAAAAATAGTAACGGAAAAGAAATAACAGTACAATTCGCAATAAATGCGCAAACTAATAACTAGTTTTGCATATATTATTATTTTAAAGAAATTGTTCAAGGTATATTTTTTTTCTTTACCGATTTGCCGGGATTTAAGTTGTGTACATATATTCACATTGTTCTGGAATTTACAGAAAGCGAACAGCACGTATTACCTAGTATTACTGGGAGCTTACCCAGAAGGAGGAGCAAGAACTCTTCCAGATTTTGAATAAAACTTTAGAAGTATTGTATAAGGCTTTAGAGGTATTAGCAAGATCTGAAAAGTCTTACATCTCCTCCTAAGCTCTTGGTAATATACTGATAAACGTACTTTTTTCATAGAAGAAATTCAATGTTGTTGTTTGCGAATGGAATGTAAGAAAGATTGATTGATAATATAAACAAATTTGATTAATGTCAACGCAACATTTCGACGACACTTCGCTGTCCTCAACTTCTAATAAAGTTATAGCCTGAGGACGATGAAGTTCGTCAAAACGTTGTGCTTTTGTGTAGCTTTATCCTACAGATTGCCCATGTGGTAAATACATTCCTTATAATTATTTTCAGGTGGACAGTTTTGATTTAAAATTATTATATATAATTTGTTTATAATGCAAGAAATTTTAATTAAGGGTAGGATCAGAGGAAAATCATTTAAAAATTTAATATTTAGCTATTTCATTTAGCCACTAATTACAAATATGATTGCAAGTTGGATAAAGGGTGAACTTGTTTTCTTTTTTGCTCTTGATTACTAATTACGTATAAATAATAACAAAAATGTTTTTCAAAGTAACTTAGAAAGACAAGCTTATTATACTTTACTCGTAGTATTATTTGATTCTGGTATAACCGTCATATTGTATCTATGACTTCCCGACATAACTAGATATAGAATATTTCGTGATTTCGGTAAATTAACGATTTTGTATTTTGTCGTATAGCCAACTCTCTAAATTTGAATCAGTAAAAATCTACTATTACACTAGATTAAATTTACAGAGAAGATCGAAGAAAAGTTGAGTATGATTAATTAAAAACAATTAAAATTGTATTTATTTAAATTATAATAAACTTACTCAAAAACCTTGGAAAGTGATCGTTTAAAAATGGATTTATTCACTTAGTTTTGGTGCGATATCTTTATTAAATACCAATATTCCAAAGACTGTAAATTTTATTTGAAAAAGAGACGTAAACTAATTTTTCCATAAACGGATTTATTCAGTTATCTTGGGATCTACAGAATTATAGAATACATATTTTACACCTCTTATCATAGAGCTATAAAAAACGTTTCGTAGCAAATTGTAAAATAAAATAGTAAAATACAGTGTTTATAAATTCATACGATTTACATTATACTACTTGGAAAGTCGCATTCGCGATTTCTCTATTATCATATTTTATTAAACAAAAATAAATAAATAATAAAAATAAAATAAGAGACAAAAGTAAAGTCGATAGAACTATTGATGTAGAAATCTCAGATAGGACTATATTTACAACGGAAGCAACGTTCTGTGACGTTGCGATAAAAAAAAATATCAAATTAGAACAGGCTGACGTAATAATATACAAATGTAATGCGAGAATTGAAATTAGTAGAAACTTTCACAACCTTGTGAAAAGAAATTTCGAATTCAGGAACACGAATAACCGTCATGTAATTTACGTCAATTTGACGCATTCCGGCTACATATATGAGGGCTCAGATTCACTCCGAATTGGAGATTTATGTTGAAAGCTGTGACAATGAAGATATTTACTTGGGAAAAATGAACGCGCGCATACTTTTGTACCCGCATGAATATGAAAACTTTTGTTCGGTCAAATCCATACGAGAGATAAATTACAAATTGATTTTTTCATTTTAATTAGGTATTCGTGCCATTACGCCAAAATTAATATAAAAAACGTACCAATAAGTTACATTGTTTTCTTATTTTGTTTACGCACGAAAAAAATGGTCGTATTAAGTTGTAGTAAAATCTGTTCTTAAAAAGAGCCAGACAAAAAATCGGTAAAGTTTACAGTAAAACTAAGTTTCAGGTAATATCTGTTTTCTACTATAAACTATAGTATTTTTTATTTTACGAATCCGTCTTCTCTTTACAAAAGATTACATACTAATATTTAATAAACCATTTATCTCTATGCAACTTCTCATACACAGATTCAAACTTCCAGCAGCAATAATGCAGCCAAGTTTGTTTCAAATTCCCTTTTAATCTTATCGCTTCGGTACCAAGAATCTGCACACTTAACAATTAGCATGTTAAAATGCAACTTCTTTAGTTCCCAGATAATTAATTATCTCTCCAGTCACCTCTACCGCTCTAACATTCAACTATTCAATAATACCCTAATCAAAAACTAATCTCACGTATTCACTCCGGACGGCAATCAATTTTTTACGGAAGCGCAATCCACGTAGCCACATTCGCGCACGTCTCGGCGTCGACGCGAGAAAACGAGAAATTAATAGCAATACTATCAAGCGCTTGCACAATCAGTTCCAAGAAGGCGGCAGCTTGATTCTAAACGAAAAAAAAGCTCTCTCGAGAGAGAGAGAGACAAAGAAAATGGCAAACGATGACTTTACGCAACTCACCATTTTTCCCGATCTCCATAGTCATTCCGCAACTCCGACACAATCCAGTCCCAGAACTTGACATAATATCCTTGTCAAATCTTCCTCCACACACACACGCATCCTCAAAAGAATCGGCAGCGGCGCATAATTACAGCAGCCTTCGCTCCGTCACCTGAAAGCAAGATTATTACGGAACGCTCGAGAAAAATCATCGGAAGTCCCGCTCGGAAACTTACGTGACACTCTTACACACACATATACATACCTGCTGCCGATTTCCTAAGAAACATCGGCCCCCGCGCTAGTTGGCATTGTCCGTGTGATGCAGCAAGTACCTGATGCTAGGAGCGACCGCGTGTGCACATATCTCACACGAGAGGAGAGAGAGAGAGAGAGACACTCGGAAATGTCCCCCCACTCCAGCTCCCGTGTCCTGCGGGCGCATGCGCGTTTTCTCGGAAAAGGCTCAGCACGCGGAGAGCCCTGCGAGAGAGCGAAAAACTACTGTGCATGCTCTTCTCGCGATGGTTAATATGTACAAAGGATGTAAAATAGAGAACCGCAATTCGACGTCGTTATCTCGGTCCGCGCACTTTTTCCCACAAAGAAACGGTAATAATAACACGGCGAGGCTTGCGCTCGTGTGAGTGAGCGGCTCCCTCCTCTCTTTCTTGGCAGCAAAAGTCCATTCACGATTTTCGGGCCGCCGCCGCCGCCGCCGCTTCTGGCTCTGTCGGAGAGAGAGAGAGAGAGAGAGAGAGAGAGTTGACGGCGTCAAGAGAGCGCTCAGTCTCGCAGCGCGTCTCGTCGGAGGCGGTTCGCGTGTGCAGCGCCGCTCGAGCTTATATACACATACACTGCGTATACATAGCTAGCTGTAGTATATAGCCTTCTTCCTTCGCGGTAGCAGCAGAGTAGTGTTTCTCTCGCTGTGTATACACACACACGAGTATACAGATGAGCGCGTGTGAGTGCAGTGTGTACCTCGATATTATCGGCAGAATCTAACCTGTGCGAGGATCTCTCAGCAGCGGATAGTATAACCTATAAAAGGCACACGCTCAGGATCAGCAGCTCTGAACTAATTGAGAGGAGAGAGAGAGGCTGTGTATACTGGCTGCTAAGCGCGCGCATAGCCAGCAAACAGAGCGCAAGAGAGTGAGTGAGTTAGTGCCTGTGTGCGTGTGAGTGCGGGGCCTGGCGGAAGGAAGCGGCCGCTGTGTGTGCTCTCTCTCTCTCTCGACGCCTGCATATTCGCAGCTCTCGTGTGTGTCTCTCTCCGCGCGCGCGGCCGAGGAGAGCGAGGAAAAGGCAGCAGCAGCAGCAGCAGCAGCAGCAGCGGCGGCGCAAGTGTGAGAGGCGATAAGATGGCGTCACGCGTGTCGTCGTCGCGCAGGAAGAAGTAGACAGAGAGCCAGTTGCTACCGTCGCTGGGTAGATTCCCGAGCACAGACGCACGGAGGAGGAACAGCCGACGTTCATGAGGTGGGCATACGCATCATCGATTCCAGACTAATTCGATCCTCTCTCTCTCTCTCTCTCTCTCTCTCACTACCCGCTGCATACATCAAAGAGAGAGAGAGAGAGAGAGAGAGAGGGCTCGGTGCGATTTACACTGTGTCCGTGTGTGTAGGAGGGGTGTCAGGTACACATACCGTGCATGCATGCGCCTTCCTCTCTTTCGCTTTGTGGTATGTATGGGTGTCTGTACATGTATATAAGCAGCCAGAGTGCGCGCTTAGGGCAGGCGGCTGCAGGAATTTTCGGGGCTATCAGCCGGGCGGAGAGTCGCGGGAGAGCCGATAAACAAAGGGTTAATAATGGAGCAGCAGGGCGGCTGGGGGGATACGCACGCAGAGAGAGAGAGAGAGAGAGCGAGAGAGAAAGAGGCGCGGTGTGAGAGCCTGTGTATGTGTACGTGCGTATATGCGAGTGTGGCGAGAGAGCAGCCACATGCATGTGTCATGAGTGCGCGCCGAGAGCGAGCGAGAGAGAGAGAATCTCCGCTCCTCTCCACTGATTTTTCCGCACGCCTGCATGCCTTTTTCTCCCTTTTTCATATCGCCTCTCTTCTCTCTCTCTCTCTCTCTCTCTCGCTCTGGCATTGGACGTGCGCGCTACTAGCCAGAGACTAGAACGCTCTGGTTATTGGACTATCGGATAATGCCTGTGCTGCGATTTTCCTCTGCTGGCTTGAAAGCGTCGCTGTGTGTGTGTGCGCATGTGTCTGGTCTGTGTCTCTCTGAGAGTGAGTGAGTGAGTGAGTGAGTGCAAAAAAGGAAGGCTATGCTTGTAGGTTATGAGCTTATGGTTTTGTTGCAAAGGTTCAGTCCATGGTGTTGAGCTCCATTTTGAATAATTTGTAAAAGCTTGTAAACAGTCTGGGATTAGTCTGGTGCTGCTTAAACTGAAATTTTGCTCAATTGATGTAACTGCTGACTAAGTGGACTGTTGATTAATTATGCCATTAAAATCAAGCTAATTAGAATATTCAGGCATTTATGAGCATTTGCAAATGTTTCAAAGTACGCTTTGTTAGCATGATCAGACAAGTGCTTATAGTTTACCTTTTTTCTTTTATTAAGCATTCACTCACTGTACACTGATCTTCAGCAGAACTTCCTTATATGGAATTTCAATTTGAATTGAATATAGTTTGAATACAATGTTGAGCCTTGCAAGATAGTTTGACTGATTTACAATGTTTAAATAGCCTTCTGATATGCAGTTTATGAAATATTTGAATATTGATAAATTTTAAGCTTCTATGCTTTATTAACTTAAAATTTACTAAACTGTAAATGATTGTTTGTGACATTGTTGAACGTGTTAAAAAATTATCTTTTAAAAGATAAAGGATTCTTTTACTTTTTTTAAGAATTATTAAGCAACTAGAACATTATTGTTGCCATAAACTCTGGAATTAATTATACTGATACATAATAGTAATGTTCAGTTTATCTTTTTAAGATTATTTTTTTCCTTAAAATTTAAACACATTAATTGCATTAATGACTTTTATCATATTTCATATAAATAGTTCTTTCAAGTAAATCAGCTTTTAAAGAACAAAAACATTGTTACTTTACAAAGAATAAATAATGAAGTGTGAGTCATAATTAAGAAGTGATTATAATTAATAATTTATAATAATTATGATTGAAAATAACCAAATACATAAGTTTAATGCTTGTCAGAGTTCTTAAGCAAATCAATCTTGCTTTCATATTCTTTATTCATTTTTCAATTTCAAGGACATCAAAAACTTTTAAATTTATAAATCTTTGAATATGAATCCAAAAAGAATAAGTAAATTGATTATATACATATATATTATAAGTTTACTGATCATATTTTGAATTTCTTATAAAAACTATGGCTCAATCAAGATACCCACTACAATTAGTACATATTACATTAACATTTAATTTAAAAAGAGCCAAAATATTATTTCATTCTTATATACCAATTTAGATAAAAAAAGTGTTCTAAATGTATTTTAATCAAGATTTCATATAAATATGATTGTTTAATATTGTTAATATTATTTGTACTTTTATGACTGGATTTGTTTTATGTTTACAGGATTTGTGAATCTTGGTGAAAACATTCTGGATCTGTTTAATCCAGTAAAGTCAAAGAATAATTCACGGCATCCAGCTAGATGACTTTATTATCAGGCAGCCGCCGCCAAGGCTTTAAGTCGTAGCCCAAGTTGAAGGTCGTCGAGAAGGCTGGCCTTGTCCACGTCCATCAAGGACATTGCCTCTCGACATTATCTGGAGCATAGATCTCCTAACTTTATCACATAAATTTTGAGAAAGTACACAAACCTCAACAACCATGAGGGAATTCAAGGTGGTGGTGCTGGGCTCTGGTGGAGTTGGTAAGAGTGCACTGACAGTGCAATTTGTATCTGGCTGCTTTATGGAGAAGTACGACCCAACCATTGAGGACTTCTACAGAAAAGAGATCGAGGTAGACAACTCGCCATGTGTCCTAGAGATCCTGGACACAGCGGGTACAGAGCAGTTCGCCAGCATGCGAGATCTCTACATCAAGAATGGTCAAGGCTTTGTGGTAGTCTACAGCTTGACGAATCACCAGACCTTCCAGGACATCAAGGCCATGAAGGAGCTTATCACCCGCGTCAAGGGCACCGAAAGGGTACCCGTACTTCTGGTGGCAAACAAGCTCGATCTGGAGCACCAACGCGAGGTAGACACGGCCGAGGGCAATGCTCTAGCTCAGATGTGGGGCTGCCCATTCGTCGAGGCCTCGGCAAAGAATCGCACCAACGTCAACGAGGTCTTTGCCGAGATCGTTCGCGAAATGAACTTTAGCCCCGAGAAGGAGAAGAAGAGCTACTGCTGCTGCAGCGTCCTCTAATACTTAATTAAAAGAGCGGCGGCAGCATGAGCGCTGGACTGATGGTTGCGGAGCAGGAGGAATACTTTCAAGAGGAGAGTTGCAAAAACAATTTTCGAGGGAGGTGTACTGTCGCAGTAAAGACGCTGCGGAGGTTACGCAATTCACTTTATTGATGTAAAAAACTTTTATATAGTTTCTCGCAAGCGATACAGTCAATTCGAAATTAAAAGAGAGCCTCACGCAAGGCATTAAGATTTTCGGTGTGTCTTTGTTGTCCAAATCTCGATCGATTCGGAGGTAATATATGTGCGCGTACATATATAAATATATATATCTAGCTCGCTGTAGATAGGACACTTACTCTCCGAGCGATCTTTGCTGCGTAAATCTCGCGTACTTCACCTCATTTCTCTCCTATGTACGAGCAAGCAAGAGAACGCGCTAGACGGGCTGTGAGATAAAAATCCGAGAAGAAGGCGAAAGAGAGAACAAAAATGAGCGGTAGTTTATTAACATGGAATGCAAAGTGTATACGCACACTGTATGCACTCATGCGCGCGCAAAAAAAAAAAACAACACGTACGTTTAAGTCGCGTTTTCTCGCTTTTCTATCGGGGATGATAGCGTGCGTCGCACAATTCGCGCACGGTTATTTTATTATGCGCCGATAGTATTACGTGTAATATTATTGTAATATATAAACGGTAGACATAAGCAGGAAATAGAGAAAGGAGAGAATCGATTGAACACAAACACTCACACACATACACGCAACAAAAAAAATTGAATGAAGACAAGGGGGCTAGGACCAATGCGCGATGGCATTTAGAGGAAAAAAAAAGAAGTAGGAATGAAATAAGTAACAATGAGGGAGGGAGTATTGTACTCTGAATTAGTTGTTATAATTGTTATATTTCTTCGGCGATAAACCAAACTCAATGTAATATCGCGTTGAGCTCAGTTCTCAACTATTTTTGGAGCACGCAGAACTGGCACTTATCGATCGCAGAAAAAAATATCCTTATTAATAATTGCAGTACGTAAACTTAGATACTCTCGTTCTAAAAGACGCAATAGAGAGCGAGACGAATTCAAAATACTCCGCGAGAAATAAGTACTCTCCAGTTCTGTCGGCCTGCCACGCGCGATCGTCCACCGTGCTGTTATCTTATTCGGCCAAGCAGCGCTATCGGGAAAAAAGAGAAAAACTTGAATTTTTTTTCTTTGTTGTATACGAGCAAAAGAATGCAGTATTTCGTTTTTTTTTTTATTTTACTTTGTTAACAATAAGTTTTTAATCGCGCATCATTTTAATTGTCAAAATTCGTCAGTTTTTCTCTTTCTTGAATTTCAGTTATTACGCTTCTTATATCTGTGCTCGAACCAAAGTTATGGCACTTAGGAGGAAAAACTTTAAAGCAATCGAGCATACAACGGCGATTATGATCGATATCTATTATGTTTTTTTTTTAATTCATTGAAATCTCAGTACTAATTGTACGATATAGATCATTAGATACTATTAATTTTAAGATATTCAAAAACAAACTTTATTGAAAAGCTGAATTTTCAGCCTATATTGACTCTTATTATAAGTTGCTGTGTTTTAAAAGAAAAATCAAATTGTGATTAATCGATTATTTGGAAAACAAGTTATAATCTTCTTGATTTGAATATCATAAAATTAAAAGCGTTTTTGTGTAAGGGTGGAAGATCGCGCTATCCTTCCATTTTTTTTTTTTTTTTTATTAATTTTCGTATGCGAGGTAACCTTTATTTAAAGGCACTCGAAAAGCGAGAAAGACATGTAAGTCGTTAATCTATTTATCAGTCCTTTATTATCATTATTATTATTTTATTTTGTTGTCTGTCCATGTAAGTTCTTTTTTTGTTTTTTTATTAGCGATGCTTTGGTGTCCTTGCTTTTTTATTTAAACAAAAACCGCGCAAATATCACACATAAAACAGATGTAATTCTAGCAGAGAATAAGGAAAGAAGTAACGTAGATCTTTAGGGAGAAGGCAGTCGAAAGTCTAAATCACATAATATTTTTCTAAGCAGAAAGTGTAAAGTGTTGATGGCACAAATATAGAAGAAAAGTAGAAAAGATGGAATGACAAATAGAAATAATTTTGCGCATATCATTTAGATGTGAGAAAAAATGAAACTGCTCTGCTGCCCCTATTGATTCAACAATTTTAATTATCATTGAAAAGTATAAAAGTTAAAGCAAAGGACATTAGACATTGTACTAATACTTGAAGTATACTGAGTGGTAGAGTTCAGAGTTGCTAATTATGGAATCTTTTATTTTTTCATTTATTAGAGTAACCTGTGACTATTCAAGTAAATTTAAAAATCAAAGTGTCCTTAATGTAGCTTGTGAATACTTGCCACTCAAATGAATTTTTTCATCAGGTCATGTTAATTGGTATAAACGAAAACAAAAATTTGATTAGCGCAATGAATTTTTAGAGTGATTTTATCAATTTTTAGACGTTACTGAAATGTAGTATGAAACGCAAAATCGTTTTTGAAAAATCAATTAATGATTGCTGCACTTAATTCTCTTGCGATTCTTGCGCTTTTCGAAATTTGAATGAAAAGAAAAAAGAAGGTAACACCATAACATAGATGGATATCGGCCTTTCAGTACTACCTGCGTATGATATTGTGTACGAAATATGTTATATTTTTTACAATGTGAAGAAAACTGTAAATATGATAGCGAGTCAGGTTATACATAAATATATATATTATATATATGATAAAATTAATTATCTCACCCGCGGAAAGGACTACTAAATGAAGCAGTTTACAGAAAAAAAATGTGCATTATACCATACTTGAAACAGCAAGAGAACAAAGCGAAAAGAAGCCATAAAGTTTATAGATTCCAGTGGTCTGGAACTGAGTGTGCTTCAAAATGAATGTTTTTTTGGGTGTCCTTTATCGAAGGGTGGTTTAAAAAATAATTTAAAAAGTGCTCGGGAATGTGTATGACGCTCTTCGTGATGAACTTCTTGTCTGAAAAACATTTGTATATCAAATATATGTGGTGCTGGCTAAAGTGTAAATTTTAGTAAGTGAAAAGCGTTGTGAAAGTTTTTTAAATCAAGTAAAAGAGGAAATCACTATCATATTTAAAATGATAAGTTTTACTGAGATATAATTCATATCTCAAACTTAAAATACAGTGTCCGATAAAATCATGTGAACTTTGCAATTTTACACAGAGACTGGAAAATTCGACATTTATGAATTTAATCATGTTACAAGTTTTTTTGAAAATTTTGCAGATTTTTTTTCATACATTAATAAAAACTTTAAAAAGTACTTTTTTTTTAAATTTTAAAAACTCATCAATCTAATTTTGCATTATTGATGTATTATGTATCTTGTCATACAAAGTTATCTAATATTTAATTGCCTTTGTAAAACAAAAAAAGTTCATAAAATTTACTTGACTTTTTAAAAATATTAATAATATGTCTATTTGAATAGCTAAAAAGAAGATTTCACATAGATTATTTATTGTAAGTAAATGTGTTTGAGTAGTGCATAAATTATATACTGTAAAATATATAAACTTTATGTCTTTAAATGTTCATATATTGATGTATTATACATAATAAGTGTATAATAATGCACTAGTCACACTCATTACATAATGCATGTAAAATCTTTTTTTAGACATTGTAAAATACTATTAAAAAAATGGAACAATCTTTTAATTGACAAACGCCAGCCCAATAATCTAGTCATAACAGAAATAAGAGAGAAACACTATAATACTCTCAGATAAAGCATATTTTTTGCTTTAAACAACTTTGCAAAAAAAGGAAAAATAAACTAAGGAAATATGTAGGTAAAACTCAAGGAAGAAGCTCATCACGAGGCTTGTCGTCGTAATCCCGTAATTTTTGTACGATGTAAAAATAGATGATAATAAGGAGGAAGAAAAAAAATAAAAAGGCGAAGAATTAACGAGTTAGGATAAAGAGGCGGATTTGAATGTCAATCGTGGTTTTTTCCTCACACACCTCTTGTATGTTATATGCGTTCCGTTTCGTTTGTATACATTTTTTAAAGCGCCGTGCGTTTCTTCGTCACAAAATGAACGAATAAATAAAAAATTCAACTTGTCAAAATGCACGCGAGCGCAACTGCAGATTTTCTCGAAAAGAAATTATATATAAATTATGTGTAATTGTATATCAATCATACTGTAAATATAGTCGCACAATAATTATTCTTTTTGTCTTCGTTTCTAATATACGTGGCTATATAAATAAATAAAAATTGTACATGATTGTTCCGCAGCATAATAATTTGAATTAAAGTATTTGTCAATTATTGTAAACGCACAGCTAAAAAAATATTACTAAACTAAGACTTAGTACATATTTATGTAACTGATATATCAAGTTAATATTTACTTGGATTTAAATTATATTGACGTATTTCCTAACAGTAAGAAATGATTTATTGTATATATTTTTTATATTCAGTGCATTTAAGTACTGAAAATACTTATAAATGTTTGTCCATATAGTACTTCACAAATTTTTACAAGGTACTTTCAAAATAAGTGTCCCAAAATTTCAGCACAAACGGTTGGTTTTTAAATACTTTGATTCAAATTATTATCTTGCATGGAGAAAAGTTTTTATATGATTTATATATGGTTCGTGTATAATATATAATTTCCTTTTTACTGAAAAAAATTAGCGGATTATAATTATAAAGTCTAAAATGACGCGTATGATCAAATGAAAAAAAAAAAGGAAAAAACTATAACTAAAGTGAAAACGGAGGTTGTATAAGTGGCATTTTCTACTTGATGAAGACGATTCTTAAATAAAAGAAGGAGGAGAAGCTACTTGTTGAATGCGATTTTTGTATAACTCTGCATTTTCTTAGTGCACATTTTTTTCCATTGTACATGCTCGCGATGTTTTTCACAATTCAAAACTACACGAAAACCTTTTCCCCTTTCTTTTCTTTTCCTTCATTTTTTACATTCGAAAATTTGTAACGGCATTTTACATTTTTTTGGCAATTCGCACAAATGTAATGTTATATCGAAAACACGTAGGGAAAGAAAATAAGAAAGAACCCGAAAACAATTGCAGTAAATTAAAAAAAATCCGATTAATATATATGGACAGTCCTGTGCAATAACTGCGTTTCTTTGAGCTATGTGCCCTGCCTTCATTTAAAAATTTTATACAGTGTATTACAGTGAATAATAAACTATTATTATTATTATTACTATTATTAATATTTACTTTTACTGTGTTTTCTCTTCAACTTCATTCCTTTATATCCATTAACAACATATTATTATTTATAAATATTTTAAAATTCAAAATTATTAAAGTTAAATGTATTAAAAAACTTTGTCACTATATACTTCTTCAAAATTTTTATTAAATTTTTATTGACAACTTTAGTGATGTAAATAAAATAATTGTATATAACTTGAGTACAGTTTTTCAATAAACAATCTATTGTTTATTGATTTTAGAAATTTCAAGATTATTTTATATTAATAAAAATTGTCATTTAATACGTACTAAAAAAAAACAATACAATAAAAATAAATAATTGTTATAGACCAATGATAGCGGCATTAATAAAGATATACCTAATTACACATTCTTTACGTAAGTGTTATAATTAAAAAATTTTAATTCTGTAAAATTTTTAAATATGAATATTGACAAGTAAAAAATATAGGTCAGTATTTTTATTAGCTAAACAGTTCATCAAATTTGTTAAAACAAATCTAAAAATTTTAGATATTTATCAAGGCACTGAAGCCTTTATTTTTATTTTCTTGTACAAAATATAAATATTTATACTCTAGAATAATAGTATCACAACATGATTGTATTTAAAAATTGTCTATCCTTATTGTAAATTATAGATCTTCATTATATAGTTATTACGATCTATTCCTTTAGCTTTAAATATTTTTCTAATTTTTCCACATACTCCTCACCTGTCATACTACGTTTCAAAACTTGGTTTACAAGATCATGAGCCAACCAAAGCTTGATACCGAGCGGAGAATGCGGGCCTTCATATTGTCTCAACTTTTCGCTTTCCAGCATACAGTTGCTGGCAAAATTTTCAAACGCTTCCAAATAAATATTAAGATTCGACTGGAATTCCTGACATCGATTCAAAAGACCATTGTATGCATCGGAAATTGCTGTGTATTGAATACTAAGTTTCAGAATAGATTTGTGCGTGTCCAGGCTCTCGCACAATTCCCGAAAGAATTCGCTCTTCTTCTTGCTCCTATGTATCGTTGATAAGAACTGAATCAGACAGCGCAGTAGGAAACCAATGCTGTCAGGTGCAGCGATATCTGGGTACTCCAAGCAAAGAAGACAGGTTTCAAGTGTTAGACGAATAATGTTGTTGCAGGTTTCCGATTTATTCGGCCATTTTAAAGTTGTGTAGTAATTGTCTAATATCTCCTCTATGTACTGCATGTACTGCCTCTTTGTGCATTTCAAGAATAGGTATCTTATTAAACCATCTTTGATATGTTCAATAGGATCAATCAAATACTGTATATTATAACACGTCATCAATGAAGAATGCATATTCTTATAAGAATACATGCAAAAATGAAAAGAGTTCAAGGAGAGGAGAAATTCAGTATCAATAGAATCCGATACAGCTATCGAGTATCTAAAACTTCTGTTATCCTTTATGGGAAGTAGGTGTTTCTTCAGCTGTAATATTAGAGAGAGTATTTCGTCGACTACATATCTGGAAATGTGATTGCTCTCTATGAGGTATAGGCCCTGTTTGTCAAGTGCCTGAATCAAGTCTGCGGTATCTGTATCCTCGTCGCACTTGCCGATTAACTTGTGCAGTTCTAAAAGGCTGTATTTGAGATAAGTCAAAGAAGAGGCGTCCGACAATAAGAATGGTATGAACACTTCGTTCACCACTTCCGATACTTTACAAAACGAGTAAAGCATCTGGAGTAAATTCGCAAACTTGTTCGCTTCCCAGCCACAACCTTCCAAACAAATTTCTTGCAATATCCTTACTGCCAAAGAGACGAGTTTTGGACCTTTGTATTTCACATCTATCATCCTTGCATGAGAAATTCTTTCTGTCGAAAAGCATATGTTTAACATACTGCAATCTGTGAAAATAGAAAATGTATTAATTTACATTTGGATCTTAAATCATTGAAAATCTAAAAATAGAAAAATCTAATGTAATAATTAAATACATATTTTCTTAATTGAAATTAACTAAACAAACCTTTTGCCTTTTCTGAACATTTGACTTTTAAAGCTTCTATCAAGTTTCCGTATTTGCTGTGCGTTCGTATTTTAAGTATAGGTAAGAGTAACGCAAGATCGTCAAGACTCACAGCTACGTCTGGATAGTCAAAATGACCTATAGCCATTTTCAGCAAAATCTTGATAGTCATTCGCGTTTTTAAACACAAGAAGAACAAAACGACTCTTAAATTCTTGGCAGTCGAAAAATTTGGATTGTACATGATGAATCTTTCGAAATTCGTAATATCAATAACGTTTTCCAAATTGTCGTTCTCGCTGAATTTTAATATAAATTTGACAGTTATCTCGTAAAGCTCAGTAATTTTCAAGTAAACCAGAGCTTTGGCTAGACAAAGAGCATAAAGTTGCAGCTTTTCGGTATTCAGCTGCTCCTGTGGTTGGCCAAGTTCCCCTGCAAGGTGCTCAAACAATTCTTCACAGTCGTCTTTTTTTAGCAGCTCGATGTTGCTGTCAATAGAATCAATTGTAGAGTTATCCCATTCCTTATATCTCTTAAACAGAGCTATTAAGCAATCCTTTCTTTTTTCGCTTACCCCTTGACTCAAGTCCTCCATTTGTAAACTTTCGACGCTATTCTCTGGATCTGGCTTGGAAGCTATCTGCTGGAGGCACTCCACCAGGTGGTTGTATTCTTTGATTTTCGAATTTACAAATTGTTTCGTATTCTCAATAAAAAAGTAGCACTCTAAACCAATTGCTCGTTGAAGGCTTAGAGAAGTATTTTCTTCATCATCATACTCTGTCCAATTGAGGTAGATATTGCAATCTATTTCCTTGACTTTTTTTAATAATAAGCTCACTAATTCGCGATCGATTTCAAGAAGTAATTCTTCAAATATTGAATCATTTATCATTTCAAGAGGCTCTCTGCCAAATGTTAGTTTATACATCATTTCCATTTCAACAGGTACCTCAATTTTTATAGATTTGCTGGTGAGACACATTCTCACCATTTGTATGAGTGCCTTTAGCAAAGTGCCATATCTTTTATATTTACTAAGTGGTGAAAGGTCTTCATATCTAAGTAACCTGAAATTATACATTGATTAATTAGTATCTCTTATTTTTTTTTATATTAAAAAAAATGTATAATCAATATCCACTATTGAAATTTTATCTATTAAAAAAAACAATCAATTTTCTGCTAAAAATGTATAATTAAATCAAATTAAAACCAAACTATTAGTTGATTTCACTTAACATTTAACTGATTAATCATTAAAATTAATATTAATAATATTCACTTTAATTCTTAATTTGTTTAATTTTTCAATTTACCTTTCATTGTTAAATTGCAAAATAAGTTCCTGAAGGTTTCCAGCTAGTTTCTTGGCATTTTCATTAATATCCTTTGTTTGACTTCCAGTATTCCTTGCAATAATCAACTTTTTATAAACATTTGGAATAAGAGTTGTCAAAAATTTACATGCTCTTGGAAAGTCTAAAAGATCTACACATCTGGGTAGAATTTCCAAAATCTCAACACATAAATCTAAAGGAAAATGCAACATAGACTCTACCAGAATATCTTCAAAATGGAGGTACCATATTATTTGAATAAATAAGTAAGACGAAAAAGGTGGCTGCATGTCCACTAAATATCCATTGGCTGTGTCGTCAGCCAGCAACGACTGACAGGTAAAATTAGTGTTGCAAACCAAGTATTTAAATGCCTTGACACTGGCATCAGTTTTCCTGAGGAAAACCCCCTCGCTTGGTACAAAAGCCTCATTGCTTAACTGTTTTATTCTTTTGCAGATATCTTCAATTGCAATAACATTCTCTGAAGTTGAAAAGGATGTGATGTAACAAAGACGATGGCCTTTATCAAAGTGTATCATTGCTTCTTGAACTCTGTTGTAAAAGTCATCTATTTTCACAATTCGCTCTCCTGCCATTGCGGTGCTAAAATTAAATTTTATAAAATTAGCATTTCATAAGAAATAAAGATTGTGTATATTACTTAATGCATGACTAAACGTTTTTTAATCATTAATCAAGATTTGAATAAAACAACCATCTCATTATCAAAAATCAGATAAACATAAGAAAAGCTCTAATAAAAACTCCCACCGACAATCACTGAAATACATAATTCACATACTAATCAATCTAAATCCCAATCACACTGGCCAAAATAAAAACCAATAATTCAAAAACAATCCAACCCTCTTCCTTCCCCATCAACAAACCCACTCCACAACTCTCAAACCAATAAAACTCCACTCTCTCCAAGCAGACAGCTTATCACCCACAATCTCCTTCATTATCAGCGCACCTCCGCCTTATATATTTTCGAAACCGGCATACTGCCACAACGACGCAGTAAGCCGACGGCGCCCGTAGCCTAAAACACTCAGCTCTCCGCTAACGTATATACTCACAACTCTTCAGGCACGAGGAAATAAGCTAGGATGGTGCGAGCTTGGTTCATGGACACTAGCGACGCCGACCAGCGGCTGGAGCATCAGCGCTCGCCTCCGGAGTTCCTCGATCTCCAGGAGCTCTTCCGGCGCACCGGGGTGGAGTATTTTAAGGTTAGGTTCGCTCGAACAGCTGGATTTGTATATGGGGGGAGTATAGATGTATATATATATATATATAGTGGGATTCGGGTGAAGTTACGAATTTTTCCGGCTGTTTGTTTGGGATTTGGAGCTGTTGTTTTGGAGAGGGTTTGTTATGATGATTGGGATCACGTGGGTTTATTGTAGGAGTCGCTGTCTATATAGATATTTTTTTAAAGTAGTGAAATGATTTGGTTTTTGGGTTGAGTTGTAGTGAAGAATTAATATTTTTTAAAGTCTTTATTTTAGTTAAAACATTTTGAAATAATTTGTTTTTAACTTTTTAATTTTTTAAAATTTAATACTGTTCAGGTGGATCATAAAAATTATCAAAATGATAAGACATTGAAAGATTTAAGAGAAAAGCGAGGATACAGTTATGAAGATGAAATCACTTGTTCCAAAGAATGTTTGCAAAATTATGAAGAAAAGGTAGTACTTGTTTTTAAATAATTTTAATTATTCAAATACTAGAAATTAATAAAAATACATATGTTATTTAAAAATGTTTTTAGCTGAAAAACTTTTTTACTGAACACTTGCACACTGATGAAGAAATTCGTTTAGTCCTGGATGGATCAGGATACTTTGATGTTCGGGATGAAAAAGATCAATGGATTCGCATTGAAGTCATTGCTGGTGATTTAATAATCATTCCAAGTGGAATTTACCACAGATTTACCTTAGATACTAATGTAAGTAATTAATTGAATGAGTCTTGAAAGTAAATTTAATTAAACTTGATTAAGACAAAATATTTGAAGTATTTAAAAGGCTTTAGTAAATTATTATTAGATTAAAATAAAATTTACATTGAAAGACTTAACAGTAAAATCATTGAATTTATGTAACTAAAAGTTATAAAAATTATATTTCTTTTTAGGACTATATACAAGCAAAACGATACTTTGTTGGAGAACCTGTTTGGTTGCCATATAATAGACCAGTAGATGAAATGGCATGTCGAAAACAATATTTAGAACGCTTAAAGAATGGATTTCAAGTACCAGTGGCTTAATTTTATATTTTACTACTATAATTGATTAATTACAAAAATTATAGTTTTTTAAAAGTTGTTATAAACACATATTGTTATCACTGTATACAATCGTATTTTAATAAAGAAAAGGATAAAATAAAAGGTAAATAACGTAAATATATGAATAGTTCTTTTATTGTATATCAAACTTATTATCAAACACTTATAGTAATTAAATACCGACAATATTTGTAGCTTGTATAATGTATAAAGATTCAAAGAACTATATAATATAATTTCAAAAATTGCTGGTGCTAATAGCAAAAACAAAGTCAAAATTAAGTGAGTGGCGTGATTGCACTTCGGAGATATTTTGGCTATTTATTAAGGAGTATCATCTACTTTAAAAATTTATTTAAAGAACGCTATAATTATAAATTTGTAATTAATAGAAATTAGATTTAATCCTTATTCTTGTGTAATAGTCAAACAGAATAAAACTGACCCTAAGTGATGCATTAATTTTTGTTTAAAATAATTGTTTTGTTTATATAAAATTAGATTTTTCATCTCAAGCTAATAATCATTTTAAGGAAGATTTCAAAAATAACAAGATTTTTTTTCACTTGGCCTTATATATTTTTTCACAGTGCATAGGTGTCAGAATGGACTTCACCCTTCACCAAATGTGACTATTACATCAGTTAGAGTACGTATTTATTGCTGTTAAGAATGAAACGTTATTATCATGCTAAGACATTTTTAAAATATATGAGACTCCTTAAATTAAGTATTTAGCATTTTATACAAATTTTTCTATATACTGGTGAATGTTATTTAACTTGTTTTTTTTTTTTTTTTTTAAATGAATGTTTTCTGATTCCATCATTATTAGTTATTTGAAAAAATCTTTTTGGCCCACAAATAGTAAATTCTTAATATAATGTTATAAGAAAATATTTAACCGTTTCTTATTAAAAATTACATAGATTTATATCAATCTAATATTAAAAAATTTCATTTAAAAAATTTACTATTTGAAGCCAAAAATATTATTCCAAAATAATCGATGATTTATTTTTACAATATTTGTTAGTTTTCCGATTTTCCATTACTTCGCAAACGTCATTTTTTAAAACTTCTGGATTCTCATTAACAAAATATATCTTAAATTTCCATTTGAGTAAAAATATAATCAAACTCAAACTAAGTCTTAAAAAAGTAGTCCTAAAAAACCTACGCGAACATAAATGACATATAAATATACAATTAAATGAGATTAATCCTAAGATCAAGTACACTTTTGGGTGTTAACAGCGTCGACTTTTTCGCAGAAAAATTCGCGCTTATCTTATCACTTATTTTTCATGTGTCCATGTTTAATTAATTAATACTTCGTTATTGAATTTCTTCATTACTTAAAAATCTGCTTCAAGTGAGAAATTACTCTTACCACTCTCTCTTTCTTCCATGACTCCAAACTTTTGATACTCGCCTACCTTCTTTTCAAAGAAGTTTGTTTTTCCTTCCAAAGAAATGTGTTCCATGAAGTCAAAAGGATTTTCCGAATTATAAACCTGAAATAAATTATTTCAAACCATTTATTAATTTTTCAGTTATTTGCATGACTAAAGCACAAAATAAAATATACAATTTCTTATTGAAGTTGTAATTAAAATTTTAAAATTATTGAATGCAATCTTACTTTTGGACAACCTAATTCTCCAAGTAATCTGTCTGCTACAAATTCAATATACTGACACATAAGTTTGTGATTCATTCCAATCATTTCTACAGGCAAGGCATCCGTCAAAAATTCTTGTTCAATAACGACTGCGTCCTTAATAATAGAGATTACTTGCTCTTCAGATGGTTTTTGAACGATGTGTTTGAACATCAAGCAAGCAAAATCACAATGTAATCCCTAAAAATATAAGAAAGTAAGTATTAATATCAAGACTTAGAAATTTGTAAAAACGTTTATAATCGTGCAAGAAAAAAATTGTTATTACCTCGTCCCTAGAAATGAGTTCATTGCTGAAGGTAAGACCAGGCATCAGTCCTCTCTTCTTCAGCCAGAAAATAGCAGCAAAACTACCACTAAAGAAGATTCCTTCAACTGCAGCAAAAGCAATTACACGTTCGGCAAATGTCGCACTTTCATGACTGATCCAGTTTAGAGCCCAATTCGCTTTTTTAGCAACACATGGAAGAGTCTCAATGGCATTGAATAAAAATTGTCTGAAATTTCCAGGTTTATAAAAATTTAGAAAAATCGTTTTCAATTCAATGTCATCTTTAATACTTTTAAATAAATTTTTTTCTAATATTAAAAAAAAGAAGATTTGAAAATAAGAATGATTTATTTACCTTTGAGCTGGATCGCTAATGTAAGTATCAATGAGTAGTGAATACATTTCTGAATGAACATTTTCCATGGCAACTTGGAAGCCATAGAAGCAGCGAGCTTCAGTAACTTGAACTTCCTGACTGAAGCGCTCAACTAAGTTCTCATTGACAATACCATCAGAAGCAGCAAAGAATGCCAAAACATGCGAGATAAAATGCCTCTCATCATCATTTAGTCTTTGCCAGTCTCTCATGTCCTGAAAATCAATATAATTTAATAAATATCGTTTATTAATTACTAAAAACTAAATTTTTTTTTCTAATTTATGAATAACAGCTTACCTTGGATAGATCTACCTCCTCCACTGTCCAAAACGAAGCTTCGGCTTTTTTGTACATGTGCCAGATATCGGGCCATTGGATTGGGAAAACTACAAATCGTCCAGGATTTTCTTTTAATAGTGGCTCCAATTGAGGATCAAAGGCTGGAGCAGTTTCTTTAAAGTCAATTTTTTTGGCAGCTTTATTTATTTCATTCTGAAATGAAATTACAAATAAATAATTATGATAAAAAAGATTAGGACATTATCAATTTAAATTACTGTTTTTAACTTACGTTTGCTTTAACTCCATTTTGGTAAGAAATAGTTGGAGATACACAATGTTTTTTGGGAGATACCTGAAAACATAAAGAGTACAATTGTAAATAAACAAAGTCAAGAGATTCTAGAACAGTCTATAAGTTCTTTTCATAGTTTTGATTAATGTTTAATGCACTATAAAAATATTGTACTCTGAAATTTGCATTTACTTTTACACAATTCAAAAATATCACCAACAATGGTGATATTGCACAATTAATTGCATGATTGAACAATCCTACAAGTCTCTGCAATTCATTCATTTGTACTAATGAGGAAACGAGGTGATGACAGTGACTTTCTTATGTTTGTATGAGATACTCACTGTCCAGGGACAGTTCATGCTAAAAATTTCCTTAAGGTAGTACTTAATTTTAGAGAAATTGTCACTTTTCACAAAAAGCACGTGGAGGTTATACTTGTGCTTAGGTTAACGAAAAAGTATACTCTGATTGAATGAGCATGACAAGCCAGTACGTGTGATGAAACTGATTATTTAAGACACCCATTATCTTTGGATCTTATTACTGAAGCATCAACATTACAGCAATTACAAGAATTCAGCAAGATTATAGAACAATTAACTTCAGAATGATCTAATATGTTTTTGCAAGCACCATGCTGTGTCAGGACTAGCCATAGCTATATGACAAACAAAACATTTTTATCGCCTGAGTAAGACTATTTCTTTGTTATTATATTTCATTGAGTTTTTTAAGTAAGGAAAACTTGATACGTGTTGATTATTTATTTAAATATTACTATAATGTGTATTAAATTTGTGCTATCTTTTGATCAATAATATATATGTATATATATACACCACACATATCTATATACTTTGCTATATTTAGATATATGAATTAGTATTCTCTGTGAATATTTATTTATTTAGAATGATTAAATTTGTAGATCAATTCATTGAATAAGAAAAAATAAGATAAAATTTAAAAATTAAATTAAAAAAAAATTAATAAAATAATTTTAGTTTTATTATTTTACTGTGCAATTTTCAATAAATTTCACAAACTACTTTGATAAATAATAACAACATCACAATATCTTTCAATTATGTTTTAATTATATTTTAATATCATAATTTTTTATAATATTAGCAATAAACTATTAAAACTATTTAGATTAAAATTATAAAAAATTTAAAAGTAAACAAAAAAAGCAGTATTCATTGTTTTTTTTTTATAGAATTTAATAAGTTCGGTTGAGCGATATTATGCAATTTTACGCGCGTGTTTAATTATATTGATGGATGCTTATAACATCGCGGCGTGATAAACTCAATCATGAATTACGTAAATAATAAAAAAAAAGAAGGCTTTTCTAATTTGTGGAATTAATTTTTATTCGTTTAATCAAAAACTAAGTATAACAAAAAAAATTACAAAATAAATTTTATTATATTCTCATCATGTATATCTAAATAGCTTCATGATTAACAGTAGAAAGCTAAAGTAGAAAAGCTAATAATCAAAGTGAGAATTTTTCAAAGAAAATGGATACCGCGTAAAATAGTAATAGATGAGGAAAAATCGTTCACAAAGGCGTTATTTCTAAATAAAAATTACATGAAAGGTGTATTTCAAGTGAAATTTAGCTTCTATCAAAGATTTCTAGAATGAAAAATGTTTTTATTCACTTTTATTCACAGTTAATTTTTTACTGAAATTTTTTTTAATTGATGATTTTGATATTAACATAGAGATGTTACTATTAAAGGACCGGGTCGAATAAGAGGATTAGCGCTCGTAAACAATTAAATTTATGAATTTTTATTTCCGAATATAAATGTAGGACCAAAAAACTGTAAATAGAAACAAATTTGGCTATCCTATTTTTTATAAGAACTTCTTTTTTATATATTAATTTTGTCACCTTAAGTATTTGAAATTGGACAATACTTTTAGGAGATTTTCAACAATAATCCCCTTATTTGACCCTGCTTTTCTATTGACAAAGTGCTTTATAACAAATTTGTTATTTATTACAAATGAATGAAAATTGACAGCCAAAACTTTGATTGATTTGTTAGTTGGTAAATCACCTATTTTTTAGCATGCTGTGGTTAAGGTCTTTTACATTTCAATGTATTTGATACATGAGTGAATAAAAATCTAAAATTTTGCAGGCCTATCTCTTATATGAAAATCAATTTTGTCTTATTTTTGTTCAATAATCAAGTCTTAAATTTTAAAAATGGAAAATTACAGCTTGTGCTGTATTTTTCGCAAGATTTGAGAGGGTTCGAAAATAAAGCTTTAATAAGACTATATTTTTTTTGAACATTTATGACATTAGAGTCGTAACTTGCGAAATTTTTTCCATTTCTTAGAACATTTTATACTACTTTAAAAAATTTAATTTTTATATTATGTTTCAGTTAACGTATAGAAATTCATTTTCTACAATTTATACAATTGATACTTATAAATTTAAACGTTTTTCATTTTAAAATAACATTCTAAAATTTTTTTTGTAAAATATAAATATTCTCAAAAATGTTAAATTAAAATCCATTATGAAATATATAAAAATATTATGAGCAACAAAAAGAATGAAAAAATTTACTTCTTCAATTACGGCACTCCGAGCAATATCTAATCTAAACATCGTCTCGTATTTCCCTCCGATCTGGCATGTAATATGACATTCATTCCGGCCACCCGCGCCCGCCAGTCGAAAAGCACGCGCCGCACGCAGGCGCGCTCACCTTCGAAATGTCATTGGCCCGACCAGTTGGCGTTGCTAACAGCTGATCGCGCTCGCGGAAGTCGTTTCCCGCGCTTTCTGCCCTTTCGGATAACAGTGCGCGCCAAAGTCGCCATGCTCCGGTCTCTACATTTCGGAGCAATATTGACGCAATAGATTTAGAAGGTTGAGAGGGATTTCTGATTTTTTTTTTGGTGAATGAAGATGTTTTTGGAAACAGATATCGTTTTGATAAGCTTATATTTTTCAAATATTTTCGAGGAAATGGAAAATACGACCATAGGCATTTCCTGCGATTGTCAGTAATAAGAAGACTTTTACATCGACTTGATGAATGAAAATTCTTAGATAGTTAAGATATTTTCAATATATATAGTTTAAAATGTCCTTGTTCTTAACGACATTCTCTGTATAAGAATTATTTGCGCATATTAGTCATAGTAATTATTATTCAGGAAGAAATACCACATTTTTGCGTAACTCGTATAAAAGACGTACTTTCCTTAAATGAAAAACGATTTAAAACATTTTTATAAATATTTGTGTAAAAACTAATTATTTTATTGTAAAATTTCTTTTTTTAAATTTATTCTTTAAAGTTGAATGTCATTCTTTTTAATTATGTTATTTAAAGAAAAGATTAGCATAGAATTTTGGATGATGAAAATTTTTATCAGTACGTCGAAAAAAATTCTTACGTAAGCAAAGTAAATTCGTGCTTCCCAAAAATTTAGAAAAATATGACTGGAAAACGGATAAAATTCGTAAATTTAAATTTGAAAAATCTATAATATACATTTATGATTAATACAAATAAAAATTCTGAATTGTCTTTCCGAAATTTCTAAACCCGAATAAAGTTTCACGTAATAAAAAATAATTCTCGCCAAACTCACAATCCCACTCTCATCACAACTAACCAAAAATCCATCTATAACACTAAAGAACGAAAATCTTCAACCCACGGAAATTTACCGCAAACACGTAGCACCTCTAACCCACACACACTCCCACCCAGCAACAGTTACACCTATTCAAACTCTCAATCTCAAAGCCAGAGCAAAAACCCACACTCTCTCAACAAATCGCATAAATCATCACATAAACTCCTCACCTGAAGCGTAACCGCCTCGAAGCTCTGTCTCAGCACGTTCTCCTTCGTTGAAATCTTGAGCGCCATTTCGTCCTTTTCTATTTTCAAGTCAGCTAAAGTCAAGGGAAAACTAGATTGTCCCGCGGGAAGGTCAGAGAGCCGTGGATGCACGCGGCGAGTCTTGGGAGTCGAGTGAGGATCTGGCCGGCGCGCGCGAAGCCAGTCGGTTCCTGCTTCGAGTTTCGCCCCACCTTTTCTGCCGGGGGATAACAAAAAGGGGAATAGCGGCCAATGAGGTAACGAGCCTTTGCCGCCAAAAGTCACAAGACGATCGGGATTTCGATGATTTTTTCGAATTGGAGTGAATATGGAGAGGTGGAGTGTGAGAGGGAGGTTAGGAGAGTTTTTTTTAAGGGGGTTGGGGCTGGTTCTTTGGGGTGACGTTAAGGGAGAGAGGGCTCAAGAGGTGAAGATGGTTTTCGCGCGAAGAGATAATTTTTGGCGCCTAGGAAGCGCGCCAACGGAGCCAGGCGCGCCGCCGCAGCGGCTATAGAGTTCCAGAGGTTACGAGACGGTCAGGAAAGCATTTCAGCTGTCATTAAGTTTCTTCTTGAGGACTTGAAGAGTAAGTATAGTTAATAGTTTAATGTTTTTTTAGTGTTTAAGGGTGCAGAGAAAATTATATTAAGAAAATTATTGCTTTTTAACTTTTTTTTTTGAGGGGTATGACTGCAGACACTTCGTTATTGTAAAACTGATTTTAAGTATCAATCCAATACTTTGTTAAAGAAAAATAAGCTGTAAACACGTTAAAAAACACGCAACCACCATACATGTCCCCTAAAATAATACATTAAAAAACATCATCTCTATCAAATTTTTAATTCATAAAATCATCTAAACAACCGAAAGTTTGAAAACTATACCACAGAATTTCAAACTACTGACTGTCAGCTCAACCGTCAAGCCCGACTTTAATTCGAACCGATTCGTGGAGATACATAAATACACCTTACTTATACAGTACAGAATGTAAAGAGAGGAAAAAAAATTGTAGGTGTATGTATTCGTGTGTAAGCACGCGCGCGTCTATCTGTCGATCATATATACGTGACCGTTTGGCGGGGCTTCTATTTCCGTCTTTCTTCAACGTAGTGGGAGAAAGCGAATAGCATTTTTCGGTCTGCGCGTTATTACATTGTGAATCAACTTTTTTATCAGGGCCGATGGAAATTTTGTTTCACAGACCCAGCTCTGATATTGCAAGCTTCCCCCTGCTTCTGGCGATAAGGATTCATTCAGAGAATCTAATGCAGTGCTTATCTACTGGCACTGTAGTTCTAGTTTTTTTTTATAGAATAAAGGCTTATGTAGGCGCATTAGTTAAGTAATAGAATTTTTAATAATTAATTTAGATAAACGTTAATTTATTATGCTGGAATTAAAAATTATTTATATTTGTTAATAGGAAAGTAGGCAAGAAAGATTTGATATAGAAATAATTGAATAAAATATTGTTTATTCCTTAAAAGCCAAATATCAATATTTTCATACTTGATGAGGACTTGATTACACACGCGATTGTAGATAAAGTTAAATAACGATATATAAACCTGGAAATACTATCTCCGTAATAGTGTGTATACTATACACAGAGTGGGCATATGTGGATATACGTTATGACGTTTCCGACAAGTCAGAACGTGCTCAAGCGCTCCGACTCAGAATACAATACGCTTTTATTCGCATTCCCCTTATCCGTTTGCTTATATTTTAAATAAAAAACAGATTTAATCTACTAGTTTTTTTGTAAAGTAAAATACGTTTCGTTTGAAATCTTTCAAACTATATTTTTAAAATTTTCTAGTAAATTGATTCGAGTGACAGTGACAATATAAAAGTATAGACTATGGCACCGCTATAATTAATTTGTTTTTTTTTTCTTTCTATAAATGTTTAGTCTTTATTTTATAAAAAAAAATGAATTATATTGATTTATATTATATATATTATAAATACGATTAATATATACTGATAAAATTGCGTGTATATATAAAATAGTGAAAAACTTAATATATTTTTATAGATTTTCTTTTTAATAATCACAGAAAAAACATTTCATCAAAACATAAAATTATTCAATTCTTGAATATTTTTTATAAATTTAAATATCGATAAATTAAAATATATCAGAACGCATTTAAAATTACACATTAAAATGTGAACAATTTCAATTCTATTTTTTTAACCAGTTAAAAAATAGAATTGAAATTGTTCACATTTTGTGTAATTTTAAATGCGTTCTTTGAAGTTAGTTAGATACATTTGTTTTCTTTCTTTTTTATGCTATTATTTTATTATATTATATTTTAGCTACTATCTTTTTCTTCATCTAGCATAGATTTATTACACTCAGCCACTATTAGTACAACTTTATTTTGAACTTTGTTCCGAAATTGACATTATCTTTAGTGCGTCTGTTATTGTTTGATATTCTAAATCGTTGAGCTCTCAGTGCGTCAACATTTTTATTTGACCTATATTTAGGTAGCCATACTTTTACGAAGAGAATAATTATGGCCTTCAAGATTAAATACAAACATTTACAATATGAAGAAATTTTAGAAATATGCTCGAAATTTGAATAGCGTTCATACTTACTAGGGGAGGCCCAGGCCTCCGGATCACGGATTTTGCTCAAACTTTGGGATATGATTCTAGGTAACAAAATA
>UELX01002823.1:0-27686 GCA_900480035.1 Eupelmus urozonus
TACACACACAGAATCAAAAAATATTGTTCGACGCACGTGTGAAAATTGAATCTCGACTCAGGCGATTACCACCCTCGTGCGAGAATCAACTTTTTCACACTTGTATCGAAAACTACTATTTCATTATAGGAAAAACGAGTATTTATTATTATAAAGAACTACTGCTTGATTATCCATTGGCAACCATTTTTTTACGTAAACTTCAAACTCATTTATCTTTATTATGACAAAATTTGCAAAATTTATATTAATTGGTTTAAAATAATTTTTGCGCTATATATGGAACGTTCAATAACCATAAATTAATATATTATTATAAATAAGATCGATGACTGTATATATGACTTTATTTTATCTTTTTTAATGTGATTTACTATATTTTAATGTAAAAGTGTCATTCTATAATTTCCCTATATAAATTATAATAAAATACACATTTTTTTAAGACTAAAACTTTTACATTGAATATGTATATACATACGAAATATCGAATATTTATAAAACAAAATGTCCTGAAACTTCAGTGTGTACGAATTATTTATTTTTTACATCTTCTTTGCATCAATATATATTTTTATAAAACTCTAAGTGGCTCATTCGTTATTTTCTTATTTAATTCTTCAAATGCTATTAGTCAATTATTCTTACAATATAATTTATTTATACTAAATATAATAAGTGTTACGAAACTTTTTCCGTATTTTCACTACCTTTATTCTATTCAGTTCTCATGTCTCTCTTTATATTATTTGTTTTTCTGATGTAGAAACTTATAAATTTATAAATATAAGTGTTGAATTGACCAAAATGTCCGAGAAGAATTAAAATAGGGGAGATGATGTTCAATTTTAAAATTATTGAGCATTGCTGCACTTTTAGATAATTTAAATAGTATTTTCAAGAAGTAGAATATAAATTTAAATATTTATATTTCTAACATAGTTTACATAAAATTTTATTTAAAAAAGCAGCAGTATAGAAACGAAGATTTTCAAGACAAGACGATACAATACAAAACTAAATGCCTCAAGATTAAGACAAGCTCTTATAAATCGAGTTTTCGATTTTATTACAATATATTTATGTACATTGTATTGTCTAGGTCCCATAGAGCCTTATAAAATAATAAATTAAATGTAGAGATATAAATTATTTTATCAATAAACATGGTTGTTAACATACAAAAAGTTTCATTACAGAGTTATATAAATGACTCTTTTTCTTGTTGATAATACAGAATAAATAAGAATTAATTATTATGAGTTTTTTATATTTTGGGAAAATATTGATAGAATTTTTAAAAATGGATTAAGTAAATGTAAACCTTATAATAATTAAATACATATAAATTTTATTAATCTGAACAATTTAGATTTCATGTTACAGTGTAATAATGATGATGAATACATAATATAATGTTTATCCAGTGAATTACACAATCTATACAAATTTGATTCTTACTCACCTAAGAGAATATTTAAATGCTGATTTATCAACTACACACTTGAATAATGCATCTTTACTTCAAGCATATTTACAATTTTTTTATTAATATTAAATAAATCCTTTTATACTCTTGAAAAATAACGCAAGATTTTAAACTTCTATTTATCTTAAATTTTTCAAGTTATTTCTTAATAGTTAACCTTTTTAAAGATTTTGCTTAATTTTTCAAGAGTATTTATAATTTTATAGAGTACATCGTCATTGTTTTCATTCTATAATATTTCATTTATTCAGAGAAACACCAACGAATCTTAAAGCTAGTTGTTAAGATTATTTTAAATATTATAGTATTGAATACCTAGCCGATAATAATACTTACAATTGCTACACTAATGTCATAAACTTGCTTGGAAAAGTGTTGCAGCACGTATTGCTTGTAAGTTTTTTATAGAAAAAAATATCTGTATATGGACTTATTTTTTCTATATCATTTACAATACATAAATAAATAATCTTAAACTACAATTTTTTGGCTTAAAAAAGTTGTTACGTTATTGAGTTTTAATATTTTTCGTAATTATTTCAATTATGTTAAAAATATTTTTGTACAAAGTTCCGAAATCTTTCATTATTACATAAATAACCAACAGTGGTTTATTATATTTTACATATTTTCAAATAAATTTTTATATAATTTTTTTGCCACGTACTTTTTAATGATGAAAAATATTTTTTTTTTCAAATATATAATATAAAAAAATATTTCTTTTATTACATTTTTTAATTAAACATTTATTTTTATGACGTATTCGTAAAAGCCTTTAAAAATTTTTATAAAATATACAGAAATTTGTTGACTTATAAACGCTTGATGATATTTTGATAAAAATGTATATTAACATTATGATTTGTTAGATGAAGATAACATGAACTAAGTCTAATAGTTGCAGGCACATGAAGTTTGTATATTTTACATATTAGTGTTTTTTAATTGACTAGTTAAAAACACAATTTTTGCCAACAGAACATGAAAAATGGTCTAAATCGAACCACAGAATTTTATTGCTTTTAGCAAGTTTTTCTATTCATATTTTTATTTTTGTAAACGCTTGATACGCTTAATTAAATAATAATTTATTTGTGAAATAAAAAAATATTCACTTTAGAATGGTACTTTAATCAAGAATATAAAATTTACAAATAAAATTTTAACTTAAATAGAACATTTTTACAATTATCCTGTGTTCCAAGTAGATATTTTCATATAGTCTTAGTTCAAATATTAGCATTCCCTTCAAATTTTTTATTACATCTCATACAAAAATGTACAAACAAGCCAGTCCTGAGACTTTATTCATATCCCAAGCTGAAAACTTAAAATATAATTATTGCTGACTAATTAGCTTAAAATTAGTCAAAGTTATCTTGCTTTGAATTAAAGCTTTTATAACAGTGGAACAGAAGAAATATATTGTTCAATACGGCCCATTATTGATTACTCGTTTCTGTATTCCACTTATTCTCGAGCTCCTAATTCTGATGAAACATTTTATGATTTACCATAAGGTTCCATTATATGTTCCATTAGATACACAGTAGCTTTACACACATTTTTTTTCGTTCGTATTTCGATCGTAATTACACGTTGTAAAATAATACGTTTTACCAATCAATACTGTTTAACACTGGGCTTATTGTCATATCAGTCAATTGCAACAAAGTCAATAACATCTAAATGATGTCATAAACAGATCAAAACAAAGCTCTCCTAGCATCCATAGAATGTCTTTATACTTCTCAAAATATGTAACTACAGTAGATGTTTTTTTCACTAGTAATCTGTAAGGAGGTTCTATTTTTTCGCCGTGCATTTAACCGTGTAATTACAAAAGATTTCGCTGAAACTGAAATTGTTCGGCATCGTCATCGTTTTCTGCATCGCTCGATTCTTGACTCGATGGTGGAGTATCAAGTTGTGGCAGTCCGAGGTCTAAGTATTCCTATAAAACAAAAAATGTTAGTATGCATTTGAAAAATGCGTTCTTTTTTGCTGCATCATGTTCTTTAAATTAGGCGTACCTCATTTGCGGTCACCGTGAGTATCTTGTCGAGTTCTTCAACTAACTCACTAAACACTGGTCTTTCCTCGGGCTGATAGCTCCAACATTCTCTCATCAACACGTATCTATAACGAAATGAAAAGTATTAATAATGTATTAAATATAATATTAAAAAAGTAAGTAATTGCCGAAAAGTATTTTTTGTTTAATACTTACATATCGATAGAGCAGCACGGAGGTTTTTCCATTCTAAAACCAGACTTTAGAAGTTGGAACAGTTTCTCAACCGACGGTACCGAAGGATACGGGGTTCCTCCAAGAGTCATGATTTCCCATAATAGTATTCCAAAGGACCATCTGCGAGGAAGCAATAAATTAGTATATCACAAAAATTAATATCTGATCACAATTTTTCAAAATTCAAATGCTAATCCTATAAATGAACAACTCTTTGCCTAATACACCTTACATATCAAAATTTTCTCAAATCAAAACGTTAATACTCACACGTCGGACTGCGAGGTGTAGATGCGCCGGAAGAGAGCCTCGGGTGCCATCCATTTGACGGGCAATCTCCCATCCGTCGTCTTTCTGTAGTAGTCATGACAATGGATATCCCTCGCCAGACCAAAGTCCGCGATCTTAAGGACGTACTCGTCGCTGACCAGGACGTTCCTTGCAGCAAGATCCCGATGGATACACCTCCTACTGGCCAGATACTCCATGCCTCTGGCAATCTGATATGCGAAGGACACGAGATCCTTTTGTGTTAGGGTCTTCTTCTCCTTGCCCATCTCTTGCTGATGTTGCTGATCGATGGACGATTCGTAGCCAGGTGTGCTTCGATGTTCACGTAGGAAGTCTCGCAGATTACCGTGGGGTGCGAATTCTACGACGACGTAGAGCGGACCGCCCTGAGTGCATGCACCTAGTAGGTTGATGATGTTCATATGTTTGCCGATTATCTTCATCATTTCCATCTCCGAGACGAGGTCCATCATCTCAGAGTCCGTGTGGCCCTCTAAAAATATCAACGGGCAATAGTTTTAGCAAATTGCTTGATAAAATGGTTAATACAGTTTTTTTCTTATTAATTTTGTGCTTTTAGTTAGAAACTATATTAAAATTAAAATTTTCTATCTTATATTTTTATTGATCAAAGTTATATTTACCGGCAATCAGAAAGAATGTAATGATATCACGTGATTCAACGAAATTGAATACAAAGATTATTACAAATGCATAGGTGGGATTACAAAAATAAACGCATTAATTTAAAACTTGCGGAAACTCAAGATTCGAAATTTAAAATTGGTATAATAGTTATAAAATTACAATACTGCATGCAAGTATGAAAGTTTCTGAATAAATTTATTTTACAAGAAAAATGTTGCTTTTACTATTCTTTTAAATCAATATCTCCAACTATTTTAAAGGGATAAATTTCTACCAGGGTATTAATTCATAGAAAGTAATTAATTAAGAATGATATTGCTTCGTTTCACTCTAATTCATTATGACATATTTCCACTTCCTCCGAATAGTGTGCCTTATTATTCCCCATGAAACAATACCCGATCACTTTCCAAACAGAAACTACGAAACTCCTCACCTTTGAGCATCTTAACAGCAACGACGGTGGAGACGCCGAGCTTGCCCGAGTTCGTCGTCGCCTTGACCACCTTGCCGAAGGCTCCCTCGCCAAGCGTATTACCCAACGTCAGCTGCTCCCTTGGCAGCTCCCAGGCGCTGTCTAGCGGCAGCTCGTACTCGGATATACTACCCGAGCCGGTGTTCTCCTCGCAGGTGACGTGCGACTTCTGCTTCTCGATTTTAACGACCGGCAGCAGCAGCGACTCCTGCACGTTCTGCGAGTTCACCAGGTTCTGCTTCTCCACAATGACCTTCTTCGTCCACTGGGTGACCACAGCAGCGCGCGCTGTCTCGATGGCCAGCAGCTTCTTCATCTTCTCGCGCTTCAGCCGGTGGAAGATGTAGATCACCACGATCACGCCCACCGCGAAGAAGACGAACAGCACCGAGGCTAGCACGTTCACGAGGACGGGGTCGGGTCGAGCTGTTAACGGTGTCACTTGTTCGTCGAAGGCTGTTGGGTAGATGGTGGATTTTTAGTAGGGGATTGGATTGTGTATGTTTTTCATGCTGGATTGTGAATACTTACAGTCAACAACGCGTAGGTAAGCGCTGCTGAAAGTGTCACCTAGAGCATTTTGAGCGATGCATGTATACCAGCCTTCGTCCTTATACGTAACGTTGTGTATTTCTAATACTTCGGGATTCATGTCTCCGTCCAACTATAACGAAATACTCTGTTATAGTACACACCACATAGTAATGCAGAGGATGAGAGTCAGGTTAATAAAAAAAACCAAGTTGTTAAATCACAATTGGAATGAATTAAAAAACGTAACATCACAAGAAAAAAAAATATTAAAAAATAAGTTAGAAAGCACATGGAGCATTGAGATTAACAAAAAAAGATAAGCGATCGTTAGTGACACAAACAAAAAAAGAGTTAAACACATGAGAAAAAGCATCCCCACCTTAACCGCAACCCTCAAGCTATCGTTGGTCTGGTTGACAGTGTCGAACGACACGTGATAACCGTGATACCACTCGAGGTGCCTGTGCGTGTCCGAGAGGACGACGCAGGTGAAATTCACGTTACTGCCGATCAGAGCAGTCACGTTTGCCGGCGCCTTCGTTAGGATCGGTCTTGCCTGTACGCTTTCTAGATTGAGAAAAGAGAAAGAGCCCAACACCATTTTTATTGTTTTGTTGAAATTAGATTATATTATTTACAGATAGATCAGGCCGTTGCGTCTTTAATAGTAAGTCTGATTGAAGTTTCGTAAATTTTTATGAATTATTGGTATTAAAACCGGTAAATAGAGCAGTGCCTTAAAGACGCAGCAGCCAGATTCGAGAGTACATTAAAGAGAGAAATAAAAGCTATGTCAAATAGTAACATATAATTGAATTATCGTCGCCACAAATTCGCCTCGATTAATATACACAGAAAGAGAGCTAGGGGGCGAGAGCGCGGAAGATCGTTAAAGATACCTATATATATAAACGTATATAAGACGGGACACAGAAAAAGATTCGGTCGGCCGTAGCAGGCCCCAGCACCAGCCGCGCGCTCCCCGAAATAAGCCCATGGGCACGTATATACAGTGAGATTTACGATTACACCCGCGCAGCCGTGTTCGTAAAAATACAAATAAACGTGCGAGCGTGAAGAAACGCAGCATCGACGTATAGTTAGCCAGGTGTGTTTTGGCGTCGTGTGAAGGCGTGTTTTAAACGCGCGGTATATCCCCAGCAAAGTATCAGAGATTTTTCTTATTTTCTTAAGGAGCTAATAAATTTTGTTCTTGTTTTTTTTCGGATCTTCTATATCTATAGATGTATTGGGTAATTACATTTGAACGCTGTTATTTTTCTAAGTTATACTTGGAAAAACTGCAAAAAAATCGCCATTGAAAATTATCATCTAATATTATCTTTTAAGGAAATAAAAAAAATTTAAACTATAATTGCTGAGGATTTAGCGAGCGTTTTTATCGTGCTACCTCGATCTCGCGGCCCTCTGGCACATTTTCATCATCTTTGGGGAGCTCGTGGGGTCTAATCCACGTTACGTAGGGCTCGAGGTCCGAAATTATAGGGCACTCGAACTTCGCAGCGAAATGTTTCTTAACAGTTACGTTCTTGGGATAGCCCACGTTGATGTATGGCGGATGCGGAAATCGCTCTATGTTATTGAAAATTTGGATTATTCGTAGTTTTTGGTAATAAATGTATATACGTATTTCAACTTTTAAGAATCTCGTGTAGGCGCGATATTTGAATTAATAATATTTTTATTAAATAATCAAATTATTTTTAAGTTAGCTTATAAATTAAAATCGCAATGATAATAAGCACTATGAGTCACCGGATGAAAATCGAAATTCATTTGCACTAAAATTCATAATAATTTTAATCAGGCATCAACTATCCATTTCAATTACACTAGTACACATGCAACAGTCTTTCGATTTTCATCCGATATCATCTCCTCGCACCAAAAGCAGTCCCCACAAAGCATCTTCACTTACCGATAATATTAACTTTGAACGTATGGCTGATGCATCCCAGATAGTTGCACACGACGCACGTGTAATTGCCACTATCCTGTATCACCGTATCCTCGAGCCTCAGACCCCACTTATTCGTTATAACGACGCCCAGAGTCCTTTTAGGCTCCTCTCCATTTTTGAGCCAAGTGATGTTCGGCTGGGGGTTGCCAGTCGCCGGGCACCTCAGCCTCAGCGAATTACCCGCTGGCTTCACTTCCGTGGGCGGCAGGTCGTCCTTGAAGGCTGGTGCCTGTTCGGGCATGGTTCGATTGCGCTCGCCTGCCGCGACGCTGTCGTTGCCCTGGCCGTTTTGGCTGTCTGGCTCCGTGTGCTCCAGATGCAGGGAGCGCGTTTCTGGCAGCTCTGTGGAATTAGAGATGTGTCATGGGTTGTTTAGTTGCTGGGGTGTGGTAGGGATTGTTTTTATATAGTATGGGCGCCGATTTTTGTGATTATTCGGAATTAAGATTTATATTATTTAAAATTATAAATAAGTTCAAACATTTTTGAAACTTTAATTATGTTTTTTCGAAAGGTTTTTTTATTGAATTGTGCAGCGAAATCATAAGAGTATGTGAGTAATAAATAAACACAAATTATTCCATCAATTTGTTTACGGAGAAGATATTTTAATGGATTTGCAGAAGGATTCGAATAATTTGTGATTCATATGCAAGTTTTTATATGCCTGGGATAAACCGCTATGAACAGAACAACTTTTTTTGGGTTTTCCCGTTTAGGTAGTTCTGGGGCGCCATCCATTTTTAGAAATTATATATTTGCACTACTGAGCTTACTAGTATCTTATTTTACACAAATCGAACACGAATCGAATAAAATAATATTTAAACTACATTTATGAATACTTATCTAATGCTTAAGGTCACGAAATACAAGGAAAAGTCGAAAAAAAATATGATCTAGATCGTCTCTTGACGTTTGGCCGTGCATCAATAAACAGATTTTTAAAAATAAAGTAACGCGGAAAAGCTTCACGCGAGCCCATTTCTAATATTAGTCTCTTTATTTTCCACCGCAAAATGCTGCTTCCACAAAATCGCATCAAGCGCGCTCTAAAATCTAACCCATAGGGTAAACGACCTTTCCTATGATTGCGTTCAATTAATTTCAATACCTTAAGGTACTTACTTTAACTATAATAGTTTATTGTTAATAAAAATAAAAAAATCTTCAGAATAAAAAATAAAATATTCTTCAAAAGATAACAAAAGCCCTCTCCAAAAAAATCCAAGCACTCACCTTTGGTATCACCCAGCTCAAGCTCGTTCGTCTCATCATCGGGCCTCACTGCACCCAAGACCTTCCCCAGCTCGTCACTGCTCGCACTTTCCTCATGATAACCATCATTCTGCACGGACTCGACGATAATGACGACAGTCCGCCTGCGGAACTGATCGAGCAAACAGGTATACAGGCCCGTGTCCTCGGGTTTTATCAGCTTGAAGCGTATGCGCTGCTTCTGCACTCGCACCCGGGAGGAAGATGGACCTGTGGGGTAAAACGGCCGGTCGTCCTTCAGCCAGGTGACGTTGCCGTTCGGGGAGTCCGGGCTGCAGATCAGGGTCAGCTTCTCGCCGCTTGCGAGGGTGGCGTTGCCGTTTGACTCGAAATCTGGAATGAGGTATGATGGGTTTTGATTAGTGGTGCTGTATGTGGGTGGATTCGTTGTGCTTGAGTGGCTGAAGGACATTTAATTGGTTTAGAATGAATTTTTGAAATTTCGTTAGGTTTTAGGTAGATTTGAATTTGGGACTACTTCATTTACGCTATTATATTAATAATGATTATTTCAATAGGTGGGGTGCCAATTTTACTCTTGCACGATTTATAGTATTAACGTTCGTTTAAGTTAAAGTATTTCTGAGTGTATATTTTATAAAAATATTTATATTTTTACTGTCCTCCTACGCGCTTGTGAATGACTGGAGAATTTCGGGTTTGTCAAATTTTGACAAGAAACAGGGAAAAACGTAGCTGCTTGCGCGAATTTTTTTTTTTTTTTTTTGAATAACAAAATATGTGTTTACTTAACTCTATTACCGCATTTTTATTTTTACATTCTTTTATTTAATACTTTCTGTTATTTCAGAAGCTACTAAAATACTTTCGCCCGTCACTCTAAATGCACTAATACAATGCCACATTTATAGTACTGTTCAGCATTATTAGGAATATATTTGGATTTGAAATCAAAGAAATATTTGTTAAAAGTTTTGTAAACCAGTGCATTCAGGCATGCAAAGACAATTTACAAAATCACTCCTGCAAATCTAATCCTCCGAAAACTCCCTCAAAACGACCTCCCAATAAACAATGTTTGTCAACAATTTCCAAAAAAAGCAGCCACTCCATCATCTTCCAGCTCTATTTTAACCTCCGTCCAACAAGGTGTGTTTGTCAATCAGCGCTATATATAAACCGCGTCTCGCGCGCCCCCCGCAAGCTCAGCCGGCTCCAAAAAACAAAAAAAGAAGAAGAACGTCCGACGGAACAGCGGCCCAATTTAAAGGAGGCTTGCTCGCGCGTGGCTCTCTTGTCCATTCACATAGCCCGACGTCGGCGCGAGCCAGCTGGAAGCCCGCCAGAAGTAAATTACGTCGACGTCCCTTATATTTTGATCCGCGCTCCTACATACCCGAGCTTTCGCGCGAAAAGCTCCAAGACGAATCGTCTCCTGCGCGCGCGCGGATATCCACTCTTTCGCTGAACCGAGAGTCAGGTTATTTACGCGGAACTATCTCTGAGCTTGCGGACAAGTGAGTAAGAGTGCGGCTAGGGTGTCGGCGCGTGCGGATTATGCATGCCAATGTGAGTTCTTACAGAAGGAGGCTGTGAGATGCTTGGAGAGTTTTCGGTGCAGTCTGCGCGGTAATTAGTACGGTGCGCGTGCGAGATGATATCTGGGGAAGTGAGCTGGTGTGGCTCGCTTTGAGCTTGCGGATGTGAGATTGGCTTCTCTCTGAGCTTTAATTTGAACGTTCTAATTTTAACGTTTTATTAATGGTCTATTAAAATACTTTTCTCGCTTGATTTGTTACTATTGTTACAATTATTTATTGATAACAATATTCCTATTAGTACCCTAACTCACAAAGGAATCAGCCACAAAAAATCTTTTTATGCGCGCAAAAAGGAAAAGCCGGAATTGTGTAACGGATTAGCCGCTCTCCGCTCAACCAAGTAAAACCAGCCGAAAGAAGCGAGGATTAACCGGAGATTAGATTTTTAAAAATGCACCGACACGATTTTTCCGGAGCCTCAAGCGTAATCCTATCCTGAATGAAAATACCTTCTCGGCTTCTTCGCGGACGAAAAAAAAAGGGAAAATGTGTTTCCTCGTCGTCCGGTAACGTCGCGCCAGTGACATATTGCACGCGACGTTCGGTTTATTGTGCTTCGCCCGATTCCATTTAAATAAATCCCGGGCTTTCTATTCTGCACTCTCTCTTTCTCTCTGCTTTCGTCTACCCGCGGTTGTCGTTTCCAACACAGTCGCACGTGTCTTTCACGTGTTGCCGCCGCGCTGCGGTTTACCCTTTGTCCCTATTCGTTTTTTTTTTCTTTGCTTTCTCGCTCTTTTCGTCCTCGTTTCTTCGACGAAGGAGAGAGAGAGAAAAAAGTTACAAATGTGCACGCGCAGAGGTTGTTTTCGTTTTGGGTTGGTATCTGGAAATCGGGGGACGGAGCTAGGAGATCGACCTAATTTTTAGGCACGTTCGCTGTATTTTTGGGTGGATAACATGATTATTTTGATAAATGAATACACGTTTGTGGTTAAACTAGGAACTTTAACTTTTGATAAATTGTAATGCAACCTACGCACTTCTGAAATAAAATTTTATTCATAAATTGTTGTAATATCTTAAATTTAATAAAATTTTAAAGACGTTTCAAATAGTAAAGTAAAGTAAAATATTAAATGTTTTACTCATTAATTACAATCTATTTCAAAAATTTCAAGCAATTTTAATTTTGCTACCGCTTTACGTAAAAATATTTCAAAACATTCGCAAATTGTGCAATAAGGACAAGTACAGTAAAAATGAGGGTATACCGCGGGTAATGGGTATAGTACTACCGCTGTACTTCAATAAATCAGTAGGCCTCTCTCTCTCTCTCTCGCTCTCTCTTCTATCTCTGTCTCTGTCTTCCATTCTCTCTTAGTCGCTTGTCGACCTGTTTGTTAAATAATAAAGCGGGCTTACACGTACGACAAAGCCGTTAGTAGTGTACAGTGTCGCCGAGCGCAGGGCATTCAACGCCAGAGGCACACGCATAACCAAAGAGCCAGTGAGAGAAACAGTGAGAGAGAGAGATAGAGAGAGAGAGAGAGAGAGAGAGAGAGAGAGAGAGAGAGAGAGAGAGAGAGAAACAGAGAAAGAGATGACAATTGGACAATTGAACCCAATCATAATAATACTTCGTACTTTAGCTAACGGTAGAAAGAGAGACAGAGGGAGAGAGAGAGAGAGAGAGAGAGAGAGCACATTTCGTTAGACTACTGCTCGCTAATCTTTCCTCTCTTTCGCCCTCGCGCCCTTTCCGACCGAGCCTGTTAGTCCAGCTTCTTTTTTTAATAGAGTTCCGTTTGCGGGAGATGATCATTGGATCCGTGCGTGGACATCTTTAACCTTCGCCGCGAGCCGCTTTTCAGATGCTAATCGTTAATCTTTGCTCGTACACGTCCCGGCGCTTTCAGATGCTAATCATTAATCTTTGACGTTTTTAGGTCTGCTTCACTTTGCAAACAATATAAAGCTTCTAATTGTAACCACAGCTTTCTTTTCAAACGAACAGGCAGAATCCATTTTTATTGCTTTCCCCTATAATCCACAAAACCCAAAAATAAGCATTTTTTCAAATTTCCCAACGAATTCTTTTCACTAGAACATTAGCGCAGCGGTAAGTAAACGGCCATCAACACGTCCGCGCCATTCCGCTTTTTTCCCCGGCTTCTACAAACAAACAGTCGCGCATAAAATACTGCAGCAACAACAAGCGCAAAAAAAGAGTTTTTCCAAGCGCCGCGCCGTAGGTGCGTTGAAAAATCAAACACGTTTTTTGTGCGCCTCTCGTCGTATTAAAACGACGCCGAGGGAGAAAAACCGAGGCGATGCTGTTTTTGTACGGCCGGAGTATGGTGATTATGCGTATGCGTGTAGCTCCGATTTTTTTTTTCGAGGCCCGCCTTGAAGCGAGCCGCAGCAGACCGAGGAGACGCGAGGATAGGGTGAAAGGGGGACATGCTGAGGAGGACTAACGGATTTAATTTTAAAATGTGGATGCGGATTTTGTTGGTAGGTGGAGGTTTAGTATTTTAGTAATGTAATGGTAAATTTGATTGTGAAAATTGTGAAAGTCTAACTTGCCGAGTGTATTGTTTAGTACCGAAGATTTAAAGATATTGGTATTGAAGACGATTTCTAATTTCGTTTTTTTTTTTATCCTTTTATTAATTTCAGTTAAACCCCGTGAATAATTATGTTTTTTCTCTTTCTAATTCTAAACACTAATATACTTAAAAGAACTCACTCAACCATCTCACTCACCTCAATCCCTACTACTTAAATCCCCATATTTCATAATCCCGCGTTCCCCAATTTAAAAATAAAGCTTCAAAAATCAGCCACCAACCCACGCTGAACAAGCGCCTTAAAAAAACCATCTTCAAGAAATCATCATCCAGTCCCCTCATCCCCCCGTCAACCTTAAAGCCCCAGCCTCACAGCAGCCAGCGCAATAAAAGCCTCGAAAAGAGAGCCAGCAGCAGCAGCAGCAGCGCATCGGGGCTGCCGAGCGTAACGCGCCAAAAGCACGTGTGCGTCGTCGGCTCGTCGGGATTTCGGGGGATCTTCTCTCTCTCTCCGGGCTATCTAGTTTCGTTTCGTTTCACGGCTGGCGCGCGCCTCCCTTTTTCCGCCTGTCCTCGCTCTCCGAGCGCATGTGCCTACTCACAAATCTCGGATATATCTGCGCACCAGATGTGTGACCGTCAGCAGCGACGCCTGCTGCTGCTGCTGGCTTATGCTGCTCCTTCCGTCGTGCGTGAAGGATCGGATCTGGTTTTGCGGATGTCTGGGTAGAGGTGATTTTCGCGGTGTGCTATGAGCGGCTGACACTGACACGCTGTTAAGGTGGATCGGGGTCGAAATTTGTAATGCTGAGGATGGATTAGCTTTAATTTTGTGGGTGGGATTTCGGTTTATTGCGAGGATGGGGGAAATTGCGGATAAAATCAGTGGAGAATGAGCTGCACGGGTACATTAACAGACGCTGGATTGAGTTGGTATTTTTATTGTTGTTTAATCGTTTACATGCTTTTTTATTTAGTTATTTTAAGTCTAAGTAAAATTTTAATATTGAAATTCAAGTATAGTTATATATAATGCAACCTTTTTATAAGTATATTACCGCATAATTCTGAAAAATTATGAAAACGTACAGTATTAATCTTACTAAAAAAAGTATATTAAAATATTTTAAAAACCGATTTTTAATTGCTTTTAGTCTATTTTAGCGCTCTAAAAATAATACGATTTGATACTTTTTAATGTTTTTGAATTTTTGTTACTTAATCCGTTTTATATCCTTTTTTTAACAGGAAATGTACTTTTAACTATATATATCAGGATTAGAGCGCCGTCTGTCGTTGCTATCCATAATATAGCCTTCATTTTTAGGTCCCCAAAATTAAGGTCCTCTCTTCTCTCTAAGTATCTCTCACAGATCAAACTCGTTCCTACGTAACTACATCAAAAACTTCCGACTAAAGCGAACGATAAAAACATGACAAATCATCCCGATAAATTCCCCAATTACCCCAACCTCGCACCAAACCCGACCTGCTAATCGTCATTCATTAACAAGCTTCCCAACTTCCCCACCGCTCCAAGAAATTACCAGCTCCCGCATTAATCGAACCCCGAAATTCCCGTGATTCTCCAAAGCCGCTTTGAAGTAAAAATATTGGCGCGAGCGCGCGGGGGCGTCGAGGCGCTGACGGCTCGGCTCCACTGATCTCTCCCCCCATGCACCTATATACCCGCCACTGTTTTATTTTTCTCGCGTTAGACGTTACACTTTTTAACGCCTTCTATTTGCTTTCCGCCCGAATATCTAGCTCGCCTTTAAATATAGACCTCCGTGTTTGCTTATCTAGGGAGCTTGCGGCTTCATAAGCCTCGTTCGTTTAGTCAGCCCTTTAAACCGGTCAGGTGTACTTACCGAGCCGGATCTGCTGGAACTGCCGGGCGTGGACGGCGTCATGGTCGAGGGCTAGAACTGCCAGGAGTACCAGGATCACGAAGCAGCGCCGCGTTCGCATCCTGCCGGCGAAGCGCGTTCGAGTCTGTCGACGCGCCTTTTAGTGTGGCTGAGGCATGTGAGTGGTTTCTGAAAAAAAAAAATAGAGAAATTGATTATTGAGATGGGGTGAAGGATTAGGTTTTGAAAAAAATTGAATAGATCGGGTCAAGTTTATTTATTAGATCGGCGCGTTTCGCAAGTGGCTCGTTCACTGAACTCAATAGGCCGTTCACTGGCGCAACCGGCCTCGTTTTCTAACTGGGATTTTAGAGTGAAAATATCAGCTTACTTGGCAAACTGAGGGACTGCTTTATTAGCTAATTTTGATAAAATTAACCGATTTTTAATAATAATGATCCTATTAATGGAAATAACTTGGCCAGAGTATTTAATTAATACAAGGCGAATTATAACAATAATATAAATTTATACAGACTTTAACGAGATCCTACCTAGAGCATAAATGCATATATTTAATTATAATTAAATATTATAAGCAAAATAATGATTAAAATATTTAATCAAAAGCATATTGTCCCGAATGAAAAATTGAATATAGTCTAAATAGGTTGTTTTGATATTCATATATAATTATAGCAGTAAATTAGACCCTAACTAGAAGTTATAGTAGTACTGAACCAAACCATTTTTATCTAAGATAATATTATTCAATTAGTTTTTAAATAAACAAAATTATAATTAACATTTTTACCTAAATAAATAACACATTTTTTACTTAGTTGCCTATCAAACAAATAACTCCATCAAAGCCCATAAGATACACGCAAAAGTCGCTCCGACAAATCGAAACCGAAAGTAAATCCTTCCATTATTTTCACTAAAAACAAAGCCACTTTATATTCCCACTGCCAAGCAAACCAAAGCCCGCAATGAATTTCGCCAAAAAAGCAACGATCCCTCACAGCCGGCGCCTGCCCGTGAAAAATTGGCCCCGGGCGGCGCACAAAACGCATTTTCCGAAAAATCAATAAACAAACACAAAGTCTCTACCATTTTTTCCCCTTTTTTCAGGGCTCCTGAGTGCAGTTTTCTGCGGTCTCGCAGCCGCTTGGCGCTCGGCCAAACCAGAAAAGGCACTCGCGCACCGAGGACAGAGCCACAATTTTAGATATGCTCGAAGCTTCTGCGCATGCGCTCGAGTTCAAATTTCTTTTTGCCCTTTCTCTTTTGCATTCCCGTCCTCGTCTACCCTTTCGCGCGACACTTTCTTTTTGCTTGAACTAAGCTCGCCCTTTAGCGAGTTATATTTGCCTTTTTGAGAGCTTTTACGTGTCTGAAGTAGAGGCCGAAGTGCGACGATCGTCGGCCTGCCGTCAAGACGGGATTTTTGAAATTCTCCGCTCGCGCGCTTTGGATGCCTCGAATTTTTCCTTATTGAGGCGTGTATACAAATGCGGAATTCGTTCCGAGTAAAAGGCGATAGGTCGGATTTGGCTACTTTCTTTCTTGGCACTGTTATAATTAGTTTCTTCGCAGACCTGATTGATAAAGCAACGTACCGTTAGGAATAGCGGCCAGCAAGATAATATGTTCTTAAAACTACAGAGCACACAAGCCATAAATAAAAAAGCTTTTTTCATTTAATCAACTTTACAAGAGCACTTGAAATGCATCAAAGCAGAAAAATAAATTACGGACGGCATTCAAGCCATTCGCATTGAAAATTTAACTTCCACCTCTATACGATCAACATTTTCGCGCCTGCAATCCGTTTGAGCGACGACTCGGGCTCGTTGCAGCATTGAATACACATCGCTTTGAATGAAATTTATATATCGTCGCGACTCGATATTTACTTGCGCTCAACGAGCCCTTTTTTTCTCTCCTTTCGCTCACAGCACGACGACGATGTTGCGCTTAATTGCCGAGCTGATCGTGCGTCGCCAGGAAGAGGCTTTTTTACGTAGTAAACTGAAGATGCGCGGCCCTGCGGCGATAAGTACAATGCTCCTGTTCGATGGGGAGCCTTTTTTATAATGGGCTTATAGGTTTGTTTTTAATGGACGTCTCTTTTGGAGAGCTGTGAGGTTTAATTTGATGAGGTTGGTTATGCTGATATTTCTTAATTTAGTTCGAGGGAAACTGGTATTTTAAGTCGGTACAATAAATGTCGTGAATTATTGATTCAATTACTGGGAGCAGGTTTCTTTAAATTTTAATGAGCGATGCTACCGCATAAGAAGTTTATGTTATTTCTACTTTTATTATCGAATAGTAGAACTAGTTTTTACATTCATAAATAAAATTATCATTCATCAATGACTTTATAAATAAAAAGTTAATTAAACATCGTAAAAATAGAAATGTTTTATGACACAGCTACAACATTCTTATAAAAAAAAACCTTAAATGTTATAAAAATGTTTTAATAAATGCTAGGTATCGATCACATAAATCAACAAACATCAATACGCTCCAAACATTTATCCACCCACAAACCATACACTAAAACCGCAGGCAATAATTGTCCCCTCGTCCCAATTCGCATGCTCGCATTCCTCTAAAAATCTAGCGCAGCGCTTATTTAACGATAAAAACAAAAGAAATTCACCGAAAAGTCACAAAGGCATTGACTGATTGAAGCCAATTCTCAGAGTAATCAGTTACGACTGTTTTTCTCGTGCCATCAATAAAGCTCATCGTCGTACGCAGCATTGCAACTCTGTACACAAAGCTGCGCGCGTGCCCTTTTTATAATTGCCACGCAGACGTTTCATCGCATTAAAGAAAAGAATAAAAAGAGCGCGGAGCGAATTAAAACATCCTTCGCCAAAACGAAAGGGTACTTAATGTCCCTTTTGTTAGCTTAGAGAGTTTAGTTTTGAGCTTTCATAATTGCCTTTACGGCTAATAAGAAGAGGAAACTTTTTTTTAATAAATAAAATTTTTGAAATTAATTATATACCCGATAATTTTATGTGAAATTTTACGCTAATTGAAATTCATCCGAAAATTTCTTAAATCCACAGTCGCATAATTCCCGAGTTTCATCTCATCTACACCCGAAAGCCATAAAAACCTTAAGTACAAAAACTCTTACACTGTATCCCTCAATTACCACTGAAAAAAACGAAGAACGACCGACATCCTTGCCGAAACAATGAATAATTAAACGTAATAACACCTCTTAAAAAAAACCTCTCTTCCAGCAAGAAATTCCTCAAATTCCTTATAATTTCGGCCGACGCATACAGAGACTCGTGCGTGCGTCGGAACGCGCGCGAATTCAAGTTGGCTGAGCGCTCTAAACACGCTCTCTCGGCCGGTCGGTGCTTTTCGTGTCTGATCGGCGTAATGAACGGTTTCCTGAAGAGGCCGACTCGAGATGAAACTCAGACACAGCGCAGAGCGCGCGCGCCGAGCTAAAGTTAAGGTCCGGTGCGCGCGCTGTAATCCCTCTGACGGCTCGCGGGCTGGGGTATATAGACTAAGCAGCAGCCCTGTTACTTTTTTTCTTCTTTTTCCTCCTTGGGCTCTTGTCTTTATAAACGCGGCCCTTTATTTCCGAGAGGCGATGCGAGTAAGCTTCATAAGCTCCCATTTTTACGGATTTGCGAGAGATAGTTGTGGATTCATTGTGGGCCGAGTTGAGTTTATTTTTTCAAATTTGTTTTCGAGCGAGATGTGGATATGAGTTCGGTCTGACGCACGGCGGAGACTTAGGAAAATAAATGCGCGGCGCGCGAGCGCCGAGGTCTAAGAGACTGAGATTCATTGCTGCAAGCGCGTCTTTTAAATAGATGGATGAAAAAGGAATAGTGAGCTTGGCGTAGATGTAGTGGAGATGGGTTTGGAAAAGGGACTGGGTTTGGTACGGTAAAAGGGCAAGGTCAATAAACTTGCTGTTCATTAGGTGACGGTTTGAAACAACAAATGTATGGTTTATCGGAATGGCTTGTTTTGCTAAAGTAATATGAATGACAGGAGATGAGTTAATAGAGTGTTTAGAAGTGTATTTGACTAGAATAAATTATTTCTATTTATTTTAGTATATTAATTGATCAAATATGGTATAAATGTAACTAAAAATTTATATGATGAATTTAGTTTTTCTATAATATCTTATTTTATCACAAATTTGTGTTGTCCAATTTAATGTTCTTCAAAAATGTATATTTCTCAAATATTTTTATACTAGAATGTACTGATTTGAAATTAACAAACAACCTATTATTCATTTTAACACAAGCTTCTTATAAAATTCATTAATATGATGCAAACAAATTTAGAGCATAATATAACCAGTGACCGTATTATAAGTTCAACAATTTAAAGACTATTTTACTAAAAATACAAACAATAGTTTCCTTTTCTCAACCACTCTTCTACTTAAACCACTCAAAAATACTACAATCTTCCGTAAACTATTTCCTCCGCGAGGCAAATCCTATTATAAACAGGATACGCCTCTAATTATTATTACTTTTAAACTGCCATTCCCATGGCTCACCAGCCAGGCCCGCAATAAAAGTAAGGAACTTAATCAAAAGAACAATCGTACACACACTCGCAGCACAAGTACACCGAGGGCGGCGACGACTGAGCCGTCACACAATAGCAGACTGGAGATGAGATTTTGAAAATCCCCTCAATGAGCCCCCATGAGTGTAAAAGTCTTGCCACAATAGAGTCAAGATTAATGGGCGCAAGTAACCCATCGCGCTCTTTTATGGCGTACGCGCTACCAGCCACGTGTGGGCTAGATCCGAAATTTCTGTGAATGACAAAGTCTCGCGAATAAATCAATCACACTGTCATACCCCCTTAATTGCCAAATTTTCCCAGGCGGCTATTTAGCCTACAGGCCAAACAATCGCGCTTACTAAATGATTTTCCGCGAAATCCGAAATCTAAAGTCAGATTTATTCCCCTCGCTGTCTAAGCCCGATCGCTCAATAAAACAAACGTCTGGGCTGCTTATCGTCCGAGACGATCGCGCCCGTAAATCAGTCTTAAAAAGACTCGCACACATAGAGCTTCGGTGGGCATAAACCAGCGTAAAAATGAATAATCCCCGCGAGCTTCCAGACGGCTGACCTTCTTGAGTACACGAGATAGTAGGTGTTAGCTCGCGTGCTCACGTTTCGGTATATACACATATATGTAAGTACGGTTAATACGGCCAAGAGTCAGCGGCCAGAATAAGAGAAAGAGTAGGTATATACGTGGTACAGTGCGCGAGCATGTCTTGGCGGTGTGCGCAAGATTGGCTCAATTGGCTTAACGATATACGCGGAACACTGGCCGATTAAGCCTAGGCGAATGCGCGCGCGCGCACGCGGCCAATCCGCGATTACATAAACCGAAATCTCGATAAAGAATATTAGCCGTCTGATGAACTGTGGTGGGTCGGTGTTTGGTGGGAGTTTGCTGGATGTGGTGGGTTGGTTGTGGAGGTGGTTTTTGGAGTTGGGAGTTGGGCGAGGGAAGAACAGTGGAGTGGAGAGATTTCGGTGGATGGTTTGTCTATTGCGTTGTTTGTATATTGGATTGGGTTTATTAAAAAAGGGAAGTTGGTATATGAATCTGAATATGCTTCTGTGATTTTAGATTTAGCCTATATTTCTTTAATAATTCTCGTATTAATTAAAACAGTGAAAGACAATAAACTTCAATAAAACAATAACGATTACCACTTGAAGAGTTATTTGATTAGATCCAATGACTTTACTTGTTATTTAATACGATGTATGTACGTTAACAAAACTACCCATCACTTATTTAAAGCCACGAATAAACATTGTATCACTATCCAATTCACCTTCCAACAAACTAAAACCAACAGATCCACATCATTTCATTCCCAAACGGCGCCAGTGAATTTCCGGCGCAACCTCCAAAAAAACCCATCCTCGCAGCAATTAATAGCCTCCGAAACGTTATCAGAGACATGAAACGTAACATTGACACAGGCGCAGCCACTCTCGTACAATCTCACCGGAACGGCCAGGAGAAAAGCAAGCCCCGCGGCTCTTTATCTACAAAGACGGCGCGAAGCTGCCGTTTCCACCGGCGAAAAGCCCAAATCTTTCCTACCCCATTCACATAAGAGCTGCTCTGCGCGCACTTGTGTGAGTGCATCTGTTTTCGGCTTATCGCTCAGAGCTCGAGGACGCATACTTGAGGAGGGTGGAAAAAAAAGAAAGACGCGGTATTATTAATTAGCCACTCGTACGCCGAATGTAATTAGCTGAATGCGGCTGCTGCTGTGTCGGAGTTCCCAGGGATTATATAAGCGCCTGGGTATGGGATGAGAAAGAGAGAGTTGAACTGATTTTTTGCTGTTAATATTAAATCCGAGCGGAAAAGATGCATGTATACACGATGCACAGTAAATTATGCAAATTTTATAGTTTGCATGTAAAGAGTTTTATTAGTTCTATTAGCGCATGATAATTGCGAAGGTTTTTCCTTTCAGCAAAAACGTTACAAGCTCGTGTCTCCCCCCTTGATGGCTGCGGCAAGGCAAGTCGACATTTTTAAATAATGGCTTTCGCATTTATTAATGTGTATGTGTACGTGTGTACTCGTGTGCATAATCATAGTGACGAGGTCATAACATTATAAGCACAAGTCTCTACAAATTGGCGCAATGAGGACAACGAGACCGAGTGATTGGCGAGTCGCTCCCTCCTACTCGCCTCACCTTTCCTGTCTTCAGCCTTTTCAGAGCCTTTCGAAAATACGAATTTCTCTCGGCTTTGTTTATAGGCTGGGATTGTATTGGTTTTTGGATGAAATATCTTTTATGGGCTATTTATGGAGAATTAATAGGTGTTTCTAAACCTTGATTCATGTGCTATTTTTAGGTGAAGTTTTTCTATAATTAAAGGGCATGGTATTTTTAGTGTTTGATCATACATCGCAAGCATATTACCAAGACATGCAGCAGTAAACAAATTTGTTTTTAATTCCCATAGCGCGATTATAGTCACGTAAAATTAAAACTAATCTCTCTAATAGGCGCCGTTTTGAAATTAAGCGATAATTTTCTGCAATTGCGTGTAATTACGACGCTCCTAAAAAAATACACATTAACGACACTGCGTAAGCTTCTTATCTCCATACTCCACAGTCTGCCATTACTCCGAGTATATAGCAGCCCCCCAAGAAACTCTCCTCGTAATCCCTGCAGAAACGAGCGCAGCGCGCATTTAAGCGAAGCATCGTAAATAGCAATAATAATTCACGGATTCGCGCTCGGCCGCAACAAAGTTTAATGCCCAGCTGGGCATTAACGCCACTCAAAATCGCGCGCTTTTCATTCGCCGAAAAAGTCCAGCGGATCTCTCATCGTCGTACATCATAAATCACAGAGAAAGCTTTTACGAAAAAAGCTCTCTCTCTCTCGAGACTTGGAAAATCGTCAAAACACGCGGAATCAGGAAGAGAGTAGCTCTTTATCCGGTCTACGTATTTTATTTTTCCCTCTCTCTCTCGAGGCTGAGAAATTCAAACACGAATTCTGGCATCTGCCACAATCAATTTCCACGAGAGAGAAGCGGCCCGCTGTGGTAGACGAGAGCTTAAAATATCATTGTATACTAAACTCGCGGATGGGAGAGGAAATGGACTAGGCGAGCTAGATTGTTATTATTAGTGGGCATAGTCGAAATCTTCCTGCCAGGCCGCGCGTGCAGCCAAACTGTATGCTGGGAATCGAGTTCCCGCGAATTTTCAGAAATCACGGGGGATGTGGGCGCTCGTGACGTCAGCGGATCGAAATTAAATTGCGATTTATGAATTGTTTCGTTTGCGTTGGTGGGAAATTGTTTTGTTTTGGGGCTTCGGATATTAGTTGGATTTTATATATATAGTTTTAGGAGTGTTTAATATTGTTCGTTGATTTTTGTTCTTGGGATATATAGATGCGCGATAAATTCGGGAGAAAATAAAAAATTTCTGTTTTCAAGATACAATTTATTTTTTACGACTGAAGCCGCCGCGAGCTCGTAACTTTATTTTACAAGTACACCTTGCCCAAATAAATTTACGCGCGCGAGTTTACGATAGACTTTCTCAAACAAGCTTGATTTAATCAGAGAATCGATTCGTTCCCCCGAGAAAAAAAAACCGGCGCTGCGTTCTATCAATACTTTTCCCGACTCTCCAAAAAGAAGCAAACATCAAAAGCAATATTTAAAGAACTCTTCCATCTCCCGCACAAAGATCCAGCCTCATCCCGAAATTTCTGAAAAAAATGGCAAAAACCAATGTAAACAGCCATCCAGCCTCCGACTTTTTTCCACGATCGCACTCTTCATCGTGCGTACACGCACACATTGAACTTACGGGTACGTATGCATGCGTATACGCACTGGCTGATGAGTCGCGGGGGACCGCGTGTGCTGATGCTGCGCCGCTGCTGTATAGCCTCGGCGCGCGCTCCTAAGTGAAGACAGATGACTGCCGGTTTACTATCTCTCTCTCTCGCTCGCTCGCTCGCTCCGTACATCTCGTGTGTCTCGGTCAGGCTTTGCTCTCTCTCTCTCTCTCTCTCTGATGGGTTTGCTGCAGCGGCGGGGTATATATGCAGGCAGGGGAAGCGCGAGTATATAGGTGCCTTTTGTATTTTTATGTAAAGTAATATTGTTTTTTTTTGTTTGGAAAGTAGGCAGGTTTGCTTTTGATTGTTGGGTGGAAATTTTAAAGTTAGTGAAATTTTTTTCATTACTCTACCGACCTTGGATAACTGCTTGCTTCGGTAGTGCTTGGTTATGATTAGAGAGGATGCACTTGAAATTCTTTACGTACGTTAGAATGAAATGCAAAATAAAGCATGGCCAAGTGCACGCTGGAAGCAACGAAAATCGAATCCAGACTTTTTCTAATATACTTTTGACAAAAATCAAAAAGATCGTAAGGCAAACATTAAAACAGACGTCCACCTAAAAATAGTTTCGATCACTACCCAACCTCCTACTTTACAGACACATTAACCGTACTTACAGCATTACTCCTCCCACGTCCTCAAAAAAATTAATAAACCCAAGTTTTCCACCCGCGTTTATGCATGTAACTCCACTGATTGAAGCTGCGCGGCTAGCAAGACTACATACGGCGCATTGCGCCTTCGGTCGAAATGTACCAAAGACAAAGCTCCATTGTGTCGCGCGCTCGCTCTCTTATACCATAACCCCGCGAATACATTTCGCGCGTTTTGAATATCGTTTATTTTTTCAGAGCCGCAAGGTCACGAACTCTCGAACGGTCGAATCGTTTTTTATTTTCCAGCGCGTAATAAGCCAGTAGGGCCGCGCGTGGGTCTATTATGATAGAGCAATTCGATGGGATTATGCATAGATTGTTTTAGAGCCGTGTGAAGAGACTAATTTTCGAATGAGCGCGGCCGCGGCGGGTTCGAGTTTTAAATTGTCAACGCGAGCGATCGTTGTGAGAGGTATGTATGTAGATAACTATGCAAGTATTTTTCTTGACGTCATGTAGAAAGGGATACATACTTTATAGTGAGTCCGAGCTCTGAGTAATGCCCTATAGACAGTATATACTGTCCCATAAGTTTACCCATCGGATTCACTAAAAACAATGTATAATATAGATAAATAAACGAAAAATCGCAGGTACTTTCCTTCGGCTAAAATGAATTCCGCTTCAGAACCTATTTCCACTTATCACCGTGCGTAAACGTGCGAAACTTGCCTACTTCCGTCTCTTACGAGCTTCACAACCTAATCTCAACCCGGCCTATACATCTCCTCTCCCGACCATCCTGACGCTTAGCGCGCGGGTAAAACGAAAATATATAAGAGCTTGCCTGCTCCGAGAGAGAGAGAGAGAGAGCACAGCGGAGTAATAAAAAAATAACGCGTCGGATTAATCCGGCGATCGAGGAAGGCGCTGCGAGTAGTCGCGCTTGGCAGTTAAATACCGGAAACGAGTATAGGCACTTCCGGCCGGATTGAGTTTGGCTGATCTTTCGCGCGTCAGCGCGTATATGTACACACACAATACGGGAGGGGGACAAGTGCGCCTCGCCTCTCTCTCTCTCTCTCTCTCGCTCTCTCGTACGCGCGGATCATTATAATCGGTGGAGCGTTTTGAGAGTGGATAGAGTTGAACTTTCGAAAATCGCCGAGGGTGAAAGTGTACGTGCATGTTTTTTGATTATGGTTCTTAAGCGTTTGACTCCGTTTTAATATTTTAATTGGCAAGTATTTAATATATATCAAACTCGACTAATAAAGCGAATGAATTAACCTTAAAAATTCCTCAATCACCAACCACCTTAATCGAAAAATTCTTCCATTATTAAACCATCTATAAAAAAAAATCATGTCACATCCACAGCGAGTCAGCTCGCAGCGAGATCCAATAAAAGCTTCCGAGGATCCATCAGCGCATCTCTGGATGCTGCACCATACCCACACACACACACGCGCGCTTGAGCCAACTAATTACATATACTTGCGCGCGCGCGCGCGCTCTACATTCATAGCAAAAAGAAATGGCGCGAGTCCACACATGCAAATCCAATTCCCAGACTGTGTACTCACCAGACTTGGCTCGCTAATTTCTCGGAAGGATCCTAAAAAGCTCGCTCCCTTCTCGGCCCTCTCGGATTTCGGATCCTCGTCTATTCCTGCCTCTGCCGCTGCTGCTGCTGGTTCGTTCGATCTCGGGCTAATGCGGCGAACTGATCGGCCATGGCCACATTATTATTATTGCGAGAAAGAGAGAGAGAGAGAGAGGAGAGAGAGCTGCTGATTCACGACGAGACTGGCGATATTCGGCACGGCCGGACGTGCGGCGGCCTATGTTATTTCAGGCCTCGGAACTGTAACTCTCTCCGTTCGGTTTTACAAATGCCGCCTCGCTCTTCTTCGCGATTTCTTCCCTCTTCTCTTTATTTTTTCCGGCTTATTCAACGTTATAGTACACACTGACAACACTGCGCTCACTGGCCGCTTTTGTTTATTCCTCTTCCTCCGCGCACTGAGAAAAGTCAGTCGCACCTTTTAAATCGGCCCGCGCACTCGCACTTTTCCGCACTGTCAAGTTTCATAAAACGCCTCTCCTCCCACTACAACCTTTTAAAAAAAGTACGAAAACTCAACACTGTATACTCCACCGAGCGTTCACACATATACAAACTCGCGCGCGGCGAGCTTTTTTCGAGAGAGCGAGGAGGTAAGAGAGAAAGAGACGAGGCAATCGTGAGGCCAAGTGCCGGCGAACTGCGCTCGGCTCGCTGTGCTTGAAATAACCGCTCGTTCGTTCGCGCGGGGCCGAGGCGCGCCGGCGCGCAGCGCGCCAACCCCCGCTCTTCCTGCCCCACCCCCGCTTAAAGCGCGTCACGATGGGAACGCCGCCGCTATATACTGCACCCCACTACATCGTAAATCTCGACGCGCGCGCACGCCCTGGCTGTGTATAGTGTTGCTATATAGTGCCTGTGTGCAGGGGAGTGTATATACGCGATGGAGCACGTGCGTATATAGGAGTGGAAGCGCACGCCCCGAGCGGTGTGTGTGGAGAGGAGCTTTTTTGATTTTTTGAGAGGTGGTTTTGATTTTGACTCTTTTTCAGAGTACTGGGCGAGCCTGGTGGTTTATGGAGGTGTTTTAAGTGGGAGCGGTTGGCGGGGTGTGTTTGGGTTAAGGGGGTGATGGAAAGCGGAGTGGAGCGATTCGGAGGGTTCGTGCTTTGCTTTTTTGCAGTGGGTTTGGGAGAATGGCGGGTTGGATGTAAGAGGAGGATGCTTATTTCAAATGGGATCAAAACATTGCGTTTTTGCTTAGTGTTTCTATTTATAGTCGAGTTTTTATTGTTTTGCGTTAGTGTAGATTGTGCGTAGTCAGGGATGGGCAATTTCAGTATTTGATTCTTTAAAAACATTCCTGGTAGAAATTTCGCCCTTTGAAACTATAAGAAATGGCTATTTTCTAGTCATTTCTTAGGTTTTAAACCATTAACTGGCTATTAAATAGCTATTTAATAGAATGATTTCAACCAGGGATATACAAAAATCATATTGTAAAATACAGCATTTGAATACTTTGTAAAATAATTTAAATAGAAAATGTGTAAAGTTTTATTAAATAGAGAAATATTACTGTTGATACGTTAACACTTGGATTACTTAAAAATAGTATTATATTTCAAGTAAAAATGATCAACTATGTTGCTTAATAAGTAAATTTTTCTATTAAATTTAAATATTTCAATTTTACATTGTTTTATGCAAATTATATGCAATCTAATACTTTCTTTTATATTAGTTTTTTTCAAATTAATGATAGTATTCAATCATGTACACGTCTTCGTCGACAGGGCCCGAGCGCGTCCTTTGATCTAAAAATCTAATAATGAATTTTAGTTTATTACTTACTCAGTTAATTATTTTATATAAAAGGAGAATCTTGCTTAAAAAAGGGACAGACCTTTCGTAAAACAATAAAATTACTGAAGATTATTTTAGAAAAAATAAAAATATGCATAATTGTAAATTTTTATAATAAAACAACCACAAAATAATTAAAAACTTTACAAATATACATTCAAATGCATTTCTTAAAATATTAATATTATTTGAAAAATTATTTTATTTATTTATTGTTAAAATATTGCAAAGATTAAATTCATAAAAGTTGAAAAAACCTCAACTGTTTTTATAACTTAATAATACGTTGGAAATACATTCTAATAAAATAAAATTTTTGATGAAACC
>UELX01002824.1:0-27684 GCA_900480035.1 Eupelmus urozonus
TGTTTTTACGAGTCAAATCACTTTATTAATAGACGACGTTTCGACGGCTATTTTGCCATCTTCATCAGGTCTGGAAGAACTTTTAATTATACACTTTTTACATACTTTTTTGTGCAATTTTTTCTTACTATATAACCATTTATTTTAACGAAGCCAATTTTCAAGTATCTTTTTTATCTTTATATAACTTCACATAACTTTATTCTCCAAAAGCTAATTTTAAAGCTCCCTCACTGCAGCTCTGTAATTTAATCCATCGAACTTAAAAAATCGATACAAAATTACTCGCCTGACTTCCCTCGAAGCCATCGACCAAGTTTTAAAATTTTCCCAGCGGTGAGCCGTCGCTTCTGTAAACAATTCCATCTCGTAAACAATTCCGACGTGGTTTTCTCCTCTTAAAGCCCGGGAGTTAATTTTACTTGCCCCGCAGCCCGAGTTGGCCGCAAAATCGATTTATCACGCAACTCGAAGACAGCTGCAACTTCGTCCAGAGTGGACCCACTTCAGACTAAGAGAGTATTGGCCACCGCGCGAGCGATTCGTTATCTCTTGTAGAACTCACTCTCACTCTCTCTCTCTCTCTCTCTCTCTCTCTCTCTCTCTTAAATGTGTGTGTCTATGTGGGTGTATGTGTATGTGTGTGTATATGTATTATAACAGAGCGCGACCAGATCGATTCGCTCGTCGCCGAAGTGCCAATTAATTCATCTTGAGTGTTATACGCCCTCTGCGAGAATGAGAATCAGATTGAAATATTAATTTTGTTGCTGATACTCATTCTGCTGGAAAGCTTTTAAATCTATTCTGGTTGGTATTATTTAATGGCTGGTTAGAGAGTGTTCTAATTACTTAATGCATTTTACTAGATTATTTTATATTATTAGTTTTTATAAATTAGATAATGAAGTTGGATAATTGATAAACACTGCTCTGTGAAAATCATTCCATTTAATGACTAGTTAATCACTAGCGAAAATGGATTAAATGCTATTTTTTAGCTGTAACCATTTTAAATGGATACATTTTTATCAGGGTGTTCTTATACTGATTAATAATACATAGTATTTCGTTTGATTATTTTTAAACTTAAATTTTTAAGTAAATTTTAGACTAATTATTTTGAAAGATTATTTAAGAATGATTATTTAATAGTTAACCTTATATCTTAGTAATTCTGTCAATTCTAGTATTTTATTCAGTATCCTATTATTATTAGTGTTTATCGGAAAACGAATTGATGCTCTGTCGACTCGAGATAATCCGGTTATAGATTGATGAACGTACATTCATAACGAGCAAAACAAAAAGTATTTTAAAAAGATTCTTTCTGGATTATGCTATCAAGATTAAATGGAGAATAATGATGAAAGCTTTTGCCGGTTTTAAGAGATTTCAATGTTTTTTATGGTACTTAAAAAAAAGTATCATGATTTGGATAGTTTTTCTCTTTTTTTATAAAGACATGTGTAGAATAAATTTTAAGAAATTTTGATTTTAAGAATTTTAAGAAATTTTGAAAAAACCACTAACTATTTATTTGCGAATAAAATATATTTTTCAATAAAGTAGAAAACTCATATTTTGTTGTATTATTTGATATTGAACAATGAATATAATAAACAGAATTATTAAAAGATTTTTATCTTTTTTGTTTTAGGTATGTTGAATGAAATTTAAAAAATGATATGATCCCTGCTAGACATCAACCAAATCTTCTATCAAAATTGAGGAAAATTGGATTCATTACGGTAAATCAAGCTTTATTATCATACGAAGGGTTTTATTCTATTCTATTACACTAAAAATGCACTAAGAGTTTTATTTTCATGAGTATTTTATGAATGAATTTAATGCGCTTACTACATTACGATGCATTATACACATGAATAGTATAAAAGCTTTTATTTGTAATAATATTTTTTCATTACGCAGACTCTTTCACATGCGATATCGTTATAAAAATCACGGTTTGTAGTATCATTATTCCGAAATGCTATATTATAGTTGACAATTATTACCACCTATCGCAATACAAAAACTACTGTCAATTTATTAAGCTTCAAACTTAATATAAGGATTATAAAAATAAATATTTAAAATAAAATCTGTCATAAACATTGATTAATAATTTAAAAATAGTATTGCTACATTTTTTCATGAAGGTTGCATAAAAAACTACTTTAATTTATCTAAAATTTTTATTCATATTAGAAGTGTTCTATTGTGTCTCAAAAATATATAATTAAAATTCTTTTAAATATTACGATTTTACATAAACTAAAAAATTTTTCACAATGATTATTATAAAACAAAAAATAGCCATCACAGATATTCGCGAGTACGCACATACTCACAACATACATTTTTTAAACAATAATTTAAGAAATCTCAACTTTTTACTTAACTGATCAAAAATACCAAAATAATTTTATCAAAATATGTAAAATGCGTTTTGCACAATCAGATTACCCTAAAAACGTAGAAAGCTCCCCCTAACTTCGAGAACGCCCATAAAGAAACGTATCAGATTTTCGAGCTCCATCTTTACAGCTCACTTACAAGCGTATTATGTAAAAATACGCGCTTTTAACCCTCTTACCTTACAAGCATCGTATTTTTTTCATTCTTTCTTCGATGCGACAATCGCCTAGCCAAACCCCGCGACGAGACGTATAAGAGATTCAGTTCGCACGAGCTGCGGGGGTGGATGTACCTTGACTATATACTTTTACCTCGCGATCCGTCAAAGCTGGTATATAGTGTTCCTTTCAATCCACCCGACGAGTTCGTCGCCCTGAGTTTTTTCGGATGATCCCAAGGGCCAGAAAATTTTTGCAACTTTAAGGTAGCACATGAAATTTTTATATATTCCGTATAAAAATAGGTGTGAGCGAGTTTTTTTTTTTTTTTTCTTACTAAGAAATGCGAAAGGTTAGTCTGAGAATTATAATTTAGTTTGAGAAATTTCATAAAAAATTTTTTATTAGTTACCTATAGATGTAAACTCGATGCTTGAGAATCCAAGAACTTCAAATACCAATACAACAAAAATAAATCCTTAAAAAATACTTATATACGCAGAAAATTTGCATATTTTTATGTAAGAAAAATTCTGTACTCTTAAATATTAATTGAATAATCTACATCATAATTTTGTAATAAAGAAGAATAAAAAGCTAAGAGAAATAAACTTGATTTTTTGAAAATTTTTATATTCTGTTTATCATAACATGATCTTGAATTTAAGCTATTATATAAACGATATGTATGCGCAGGTGTTGAAAACAAACAAGACGCATCTATCTTCGCTAAATAGACAGCTTGGTATGAACTGTTATTCTATATACATATCCATATTCTAACGTGTAAGTTTGCTGCACAGGTGTACAGTAGATATTATTCTACCATTAGCAAACGCATCTTAAAGATTTTATTTAAAGTAATAAGTATTTGATGTTCTGTCAAGTTTCGTATATGTTGTTTGACGTTCTGATTCTTTAGTAACTTATTTGTTTTACTTCATTAATGTTTCTTTTATTTTTAAAATTTGATTAAACTATTTTAAGCTTCCAATCAGATAGCAAGTATTGAGAAAAGTTTATAAATTTTTCATTTTTACTAATCTTACATCTTTAACTCAAGACGAATTATAGAGAGACTTGAAATGGCAGAGAAAAAACGGAATCCCATTAACCGAAATTTTTAAAGCATAAAACTGCACTAAGATTCTGGAACCTTTCCCTCCTCTCTTTTATCCTCCATAAAATCCTTTGAACGAAGAATCAAAAGCTCAAAGGATGTGAAAATACTGCTACTCGAATTTAAAATAAAATTTCGCCCCAGTTGAAATGGATTTTCATTCCTACGTGAAGGAATGGGCTTGAAGGTGTCTACATAAGGAACAGATATCCACCCTGTTATTCTAGGTGAAGAGCCTCCAGTAAAAGTTCCCTTTAAATTGCAAAGTTTTTATTAAGAAATGATAGTATTTTCATTTTAAATGAAACGGCTTTGTTTGAAGACTGAGAAAATGTATAATAATGGTTTCGAAACAATCATAAAACAAAGAGCCGATGTTACATTGAATTATTGTAAATTGAACCTTTGACTGAAACATCATCTCGGATACGAGATATTATTCCATCAGTAAGTTTCAATTTTCCAAGCTATTAAGAACGAAACTGACTCATCTATAAGCTCAATTTATATTGTATTAAGCTGAGCGGAAGTTCTTTCTGCAATTTCTAGCAAAATGGAACCATCCAGTATGAATTCTCACCCAACAATTTATCAAAGGATCAAATTTCATTCTCCAACATTATAGACCTAACAAAAACGCAATTCGCATAGACAATACTTCACAGACCTACCAAAACAGCCAGTAGCACCACGCATGCCCCTTCCATAACCCCCACGAAGATCGAGCAGTCCTCTTTCTTTAACCTCTCGCGCCAGTCGTTAACTCAGCCATAACTCAAGCGGCCGGGCGCGCGCATAAACGCCTCCAGACGCTCGCGCGCGAACGATTCTGATCTCTCGGCTTGCACTCTTACGAGTCTTTAACGAGGGACTCTTCGGCCCGAGCATTGAAATGGTTATGGATTTTATACGTCTCTAATAAGGGGCCAGGCGCTAATGCAATTTTCCCTCGACGACGGAAGAGACTCTTAATGCGCGCAGGGAAAGAGAGAGGGGCAAGCTCGAATGTGTTTCCCCATGAAAGCTGAATCATCGTTAGCGGATATACCAGCGTCCGTTATTGCTTCACGGCTGCGAAATGAACTCTCCTGGGCGACGGAAGGTGCCAGACATGTTGGTATACTGGGCTCTTTTTTATGGGGCGCCCTTTTGATTGATCGCAGTGATGGATGTTTAATTTTTGTTTCTTTTTAATTCCGCTGGAGGGTCACGGTCGTTTTCAACGGATGTTGGCCCATTGTGAGTCTGCGTATTGATTGATGATGTTCTTTTTTTGAGGCCAGAGGAAGCCACTCGAGTTGTAGTGTCGTTTTGGTTGGGGTAGTGAGTGGCCTTCATCTCGTGCATGGGAATTGATCTTTGAGTACTTTAAATAAAATTTTAAATGATCGATCGGATTTCTAATAATCAGATATTTTAATATATATAATTGATACTTAAATATTCGTCTAAATTCTGAGGAAGTGTCCATTATGAGAGCAAAAACCACGGATAAAGTAATTTTTCAAATTAGTTAATAAGACAGTGTTAAACTTTTTAAATACATGCTGTCTTACTACCTAATCTACAATTCATATGAAAAAAACTTCACCCAGAGGTCATCTACACATCAAGGGCCATTTTTGCATTTCGTGTCGTCAAACGCATGGTAATACCTACAGCCGCAAAATTTCAAAGCTCGAATACGTTAGCTATTCCGTTCTACAAGGAAGTTCGTCTATGTTCCCTGTGAAGGCTCGATTTCGTCCCGCACAGCCGTGTTCGTCAATTAGCCGAGGGACGGATGATATACGCCCACGAGTCACGTCATTGCGTGGATTTACATCGCAACGCGCCTTGGTTCTGATAAATCCAGCTGTGCACATCCCAGTTAAAGAAAGAGAGTCGAAAGAGAGAAAGTGGATTGGACACACGTCGACGTACGAGCACTGGAAAAAGCAGAGACGCGAGTCGGTGGCAAAAAGCGGAAACTTGTTTCCCCTTAGCAAATTGTTTAGAGAGACTGATCCAGGAGGAGAGAGAGAAAGAGCAATTGGGGAGATGGAAGAAGGACTGATTTTGAAAGCATTTCTTCAGAGAACGCTCGCAGGGTTTGGTTTTATTTTAATGATGGATTGAGGAAATGTTTCGTTTGTTTTTAGACGTTCATGTGATATTTTGATGGAATTGAAAAATTTTAGAAACATTACTTCTTCTAACAAAGCTTGTTCGAGGTTCTTAAGTTCGAGAGTGTTAAGTAAACAAGAATTCTTTTACAAGTGGAATGATTAAGTTAGAAAAAAATAGCTAAAGGGTAGTTTGATTATTCTATAAATTTTATATTTTCCTCATAGTAGCTTGGTTGCGATAGTTCATTACGTAACTAGTGCGGGAAATAGATGATTCCCGCACCGGTGTAGTTTGTCGCCCGCGCGAAGCGAAGGTGATAAAACACCCGTGCGAGATTGGGCTCGCTTCGTCCGGGCGACAAACTATACCCGTGCTACAATCATCTACTTCCCACACTTTACGTAATGTACTATTTGTGGATTAAACATGACTTTACATTTTTCTTTTATTGCTTATCCGTGACAAGAGAATTTTTCTGTTAATTCCAATGTACGAGTGGCGAAAAATATATACTTAGTAATAAGGATTACAATTTTTAAACCTAGGATTATAATCGTTTTAAACTTTTTCTGACTTAAAATACTTTCAGGTCAGGTAAATTTCTAATATAAGCTTTTAATGTACAAATATATAGATAATAATAGTCTTGTCGAAAAACTTCAACATAAAATTATCGTTAATAATACATATTATTGTACATATTATTGTACCTTGCAATAAATTCATTTCACAGTAAATTACAAAAAAAATTCATACACCAGCAATAATGCAATAATCTTACACTTGCGCACTATATGACACGTGCCGGAGCTAATATTGTACAATGGCGATCCGCGTAATTCCGCAGAACTCGCGCCAGTTGCAAATACGCACTGCGCGAATTGTTATTTAATGCCCTCGTTCTCTCCCTGTCATCGTCATCGTCACCCATTAGAATAAATTAGCGCGCAGTTTTCACGTGGGTGCAGAGGATAGGCACAGCAACAGCTCATCGGCTAGCTTATTCGCTTTGGCGCTCTAATCGCGCGTAGTTCGTTTGCACGATGCTCGCAATTCAGAGGGAAATATTTGGGCTTTAGGTCTGTTGAATTAGAAATTTTTGCACGGTTTTTTCATCGCGTTGTTATTTTTGTTTGTTTTTGAGTAAATTTTAATATGTTTTCGCTTTTATCGAAATGTTTAGATAGTCCATTGTTTTTTATGTTTGTTTATATTAGTTTGGGTATTCATGCAAAAATTGAATACGTAAAGTGAATGGTAATGTTGATGCTTCTGTGACAACAGAATTGTTTTTTAAAAATCATCAAGAGCATATAAAAAATTAGAAAAATATTTTAATGCTTAAATGTGATTAACCTAACACCATAATTTTTAATATGAAAATACGTTACGTTAAGAAAAATGCTATGTAATAATAAAAATAATTTCTGAGAATATTAATGTAATCAGGTATAATCTAACCATAGGCTATTATTAAACTTTATATCGATATCACGGTTTAAATGTAAAAAATATACAAATGTAGTTTAATTGAATTTATTTATAAAGTCAATATTTAAATTCTTATAAAAACAAATACCTAAAATGTTGTAATTTAAAGCTAACTATTCAATTTATAAAATTTTTCGAAAATTATTTTCAGTCGAATAATTTTTTAACAAAATTAGTAGAACTTTTCTTTAGACAAAAACTTTTTTACTTGATATAATTAATATGTTTACGACATACTTTTTGGGTTCGCTTTTAGTATTCTGTAATGATTTGCACCTTATACTTAGCCTTATTTTTTAATGCACTCATATAAACAATTTATACAAATGTAATTCTATTATTCTACTATTAAAGTAAGTAATTTTAATTTTATTAAAAAAATACGTATTATTATTTTATACGTTTACTTATAAGATTATCTCATACAATTTTTGAACAAATCGATCGTTTTGTAGACTTGTATAAGATTAATGAATTATAGTATTTGATAAACACTATTACATGCATTATTTACTAAACACTCAAATTAATAGTCAAGTATTAGTAACTTATACAGTGACATTACTCCGTGCAACTGTATAAATTATTTATAGTACAGATAAATGTAATAATGCCAATATATGATAATCCTTCGTTTTATGTTTTGATACTGTCAGGCAATTTAATCGGTAACAAACATATCATACGCTATTTTATTAGTATTTAATAAATTAAATAAAATATTCACCATTACAATCGTTATTAAAGCAGTATATTATAGAAATTAGACGCATTAATTTTAAATACATTTCATCAGCATAACTAACCCTTACAAACCCTTAAAATCACCTAATTCAAAACGAAAACAACAGGCAAAAATTAATTGCATCATCCTGACCCAAATGATTCACTACACAACCCCACCAACTTCCGCATTAACCCAAGAATCTTCAAAGAAAATCACTCCAGTCACATCGAGCCCTGAAACCCAGGGAAATTTCACTCACGGAAATACTCCCGGACCCTCGGCGGAAAAGCTTTTCTCTGCAAGATCGTGTGCAGCGCGGCATAGGTGAGCATTCAAACGGCAGACGTGAAGACTCTTCGTACAACGAGCTTCCGATGCGACGCGTCGGGGCGATTATTCGGGCTCGCGCGCGTCTCGATGGCTCCCACGTGGAAAATCCACGTCCACGTTATTTTTCTCTCGCGCTGGAGAAGCTGAGCCTGCGTCTCTCGGATTTTTCTTAAGCAGGCACTTTGCTGGTATGATGGCGTTTTTTGCGTGCTGCTTTCGTGGAGGACTTTAGAATGATGAAATTAACGTTTGCGTTGAGAATGTTTTGGGGATTGTCTTTGAAATAAATTATACGATGGATAATGTGAAGATGTAGGCACGTTATAAAACAATAACACAACATTTATTTCTCAATTGCGCTAATTGCTTCCTATGCAGGCAGCTGCATATTCCATATTCGAAAAATTCAGCAAATGTTATGAATACTTCATAATAAGCACTTAAGCAATTGCCTTAAATTTAATAATTATATCCGTATCGAGTGCATAATTTAATTAATAATAATAAAAGATTTTAAAAAATTGCGAGAAGGTATAGGTTTATAAAGTTGTATATACAGAACAGGTTACAGTAAATATTGGATAGCTCAAGCCATAGTTTTTAAATTCTTTTTATACTGATAGATACAATAAAACCGAATAAGCGCAGTCCGTAAGCCGATATTGCTTCGAAATTGGTATGTAGACTTTGAGCAATCGGAGTATCAATAAATTTCAATTTCCTGTTCCAAAAATTGTTAGAGATTCCTAGTATAATAAAATCTAAAATTAATAATGAATTTATCGGGGTAACTTTTAATTAAATTGCTCCCTTTTATTTATCTACACTATGAAAAAACATTTCTCTCTATTTCTACAAATATTAAAAACTATCAAGTATCATTCCGAAAGATTTTATTAAAAATTAAAATTGCAAAAAGCAAATATAATTTTAAATACTAATGAATTTATCTGTTAATGAAATGACTTTTACTATCTCACCTTCCAGATATATTCGTTTTCCATTTATATGTTTAAAAATAAAATTAAACTAATTTATACACTAACAAAATCTCTCAGACCATTATCAATCTATTACAATAACTTTCCAATAACTCACACAGCATTTAACACCAACATTTGCCACCCAACCCATCACTCCCACCCAACTCAATCCAGCGATACCAAGCAATCAAAACGATTCAACTCCAGTCGTAAAACCTTCTCCATAAAAAAAAAAAAAATTCTTCCGATCCATAAGATTTGTCAATCTCGACTCTGCAGCTCTTCCTCTTTCCAACCGACATCAGCAGCAGCACACCGCAAGCCCGCTTCTTGTACCCTCGCATTCGAGGCAGTTGTAGGTTTGCCGAGGACGGAGGCACGTCGCTGGCGCGTAATCCGTAGAATGCTATTTTCCGAGAGCGCGCGTGCGTGCGCGGCCTCGGCCACTCCGCCTCTGCTGCCTGCCTGCCTGCCGTCGTCGGAAAATCGAAGGGTTTTTAAGGAGAGCCACGTCACTTTACGCTCCGCGGAACAGCGCCGGACGGACGGATAAACAGGCCCGATGGCGCGCGCACGAGAAAATAGCGAGGGGGATGCACGCGGAGAGAATATCCCGATGATGCGCCCTTGTGATCGTGGACTTTTACGCGGGGATTGGAGGAAACTTGGCTTGGCTGCAGTGGAAATTGTTGTATTTTCATCATGTTTAAGCGCAATTTTCGTTGATTAAAGTCGTGGGCAAGTGCGGTTGGTGGCGTGTTGATTTGATTAAGTTCGGTTTGGTCAATGTTTGATGAAATTTAAATTTGATGTATTCGCTGCTAATGGTTCGCTAAACAATTCTGATTGAGATTGAATTTTACTCGATCGTTTATCCAGTGCTATTAAACTTATCCTATTTCGATGATGTATACATTATATGAATCTTTTAAGCACCCTTACCGTGCGTTACTGCAAAAATTTCTTGCTGACTGTATCGTTTCACCTTGAGAATTTTTCAAATATAGTGTATTCTACGAGTGCCTACAAATGTACCGTTTATTACACTCGAATAAATTTTTCATCCATATCAACGAGAGCAAAAAAGATTGTCAGAGTTTCTAAAGAAAATGTACACACAGCGACGTTTTCATTTTCATCCTAAACGCTGATACTTATGTGCTTACTTAGAGTAACGATTCCATGCCTAGGAATTGCCAACTCTGTGCAATCAAAATAAGAGAAATACCGCACACGGGCCGAGGGAAAACGTACGAACGATGAAGAGATATATACCCGGGGAGTGAAAAGGTTCAAGGAAACCGAAAGAGAGAGAGAGAGAGAGAGAGAGAGAGAGAGAGAGAGAGAGAGATAGGAGCAAGTGCGAGGTGGAATTCTCGATGAAAGGAGGTATAGCGTTGAGGGTTCGCCGGATAAAGTGACCTCTCCGCGGAAAATAGCGAGTCGATGGACTCGGAGGATTTTCAATTTCGCTTGCGCTGGCGGCGCTCGAACGACTCCGTCCCCGGAATTTCCTCCTCTGCCCCCCCCCTACCCCTGCCTTGCTCTCGTATAATAGAAATGCGCAATGTACTTTGCGTAATCGGGCGCCCAAGAGCTTTTTTATCCGCTTGCCTCGTGTACTTGAAGCTTGAACTGATGGGAAACATGGTAGCAAGTGTTTATTTGTTGACGGTTTCAACAATGTTGCTACGATGTTGTAATGGTGTCTTACGTATATCGGGACGGTGTTGCATTAATAATGAATTGTAGTCATCTCTGAGAAATATTTATTTCATATTTTTACATAAGCTTTACGTTTATGTAACATTTATAAAATGAATGATGAATTTTTTTTCGAATTACGATCACGTACTCCAATTTTAAAAAGTTATTTGATCTTTTAAAATAAAAGTCGTAATTATGTTGTGTTTATATGCAGATTAAATGAAATGAAAGATTTAATAAGAGAATTTGATTTTAATATGTTTTATATACAGGTTCGCTGATTGCAAAGCATTTAATATGTATATTTTATCTGTTCACGTATGATCGATTGAGCAGAGAAACAGATTATAATTCTATTTTCGGTCAAACGCAATGATTTTTATTTCGCAGGCTTTTTTTGATGTTTGAATGCAAATATACAATTTACGTCTTGAAACCAGATTAAAATCCTATTAATTTCAAAATTTAATGTAAAAGTAACAGAAGCGCATTTCAAATTTGATAACCCAACTAAACAATGAAACTTCAATCTTTTATCAAAACAGCTCTTAAAAGCTTAACGGAACAGAAACACCGCAGTGCAGAAAAAGAAGCCGTATATTTGCCCAAGAAAACGTAAAAAAAGGCCTCTTATCCTTAAAGCGGCCGAATCGATAGCCCATGCATCGCAGATGTTCGCCGCGCATTTCGCGCGCACATACATCCTATAGCCCGCAGTCCATTAAATAAACAAGGCTCTGCAGTTTTGTACGTCAATCAATCTATACGTTCTGTCTCGCCGTAACCTAATACGTTTGCTATTTATTCGCGGCGGCGGCGCCTGCGTCACCTGGGACGAGGCACGAAAAGTTGTCTGCAAGAAGGGCGTCGGACTGAACAAGCAAAGAGAAGCTCTGAACGTGTATGTGTGTGTGTGCGGGGTTTTCACCACCTATGTGCACGGTCAATATTGGCTCAAGCCCCGAATACTCGATTCCGCCATCTGCTCTCGCCGATCTCTCTCTCTCTCTCTCTCTCTCTCTCTCTCTCTCTCTCTCTCTCTCTCTCTCTCTCTCTGCCTCCCTCTCTTTATTCATTCTCTCCCTGTACGCGTTAAGTGCGTTTTTCGCACCCCTATAGCCTGGCTTTCTGTCTGTGCTTTACAGAGGATGGAGGTGTGAAAGCTGAGAGGGGGAGTAAATGTGTATTTGTTAGGCGTTTGGAGTTCGCGGTTGATTTTTCATTGTTGGGAATATAACGTGGTTAACGTTGGATGAAGATTCGTATGCAATTTGAAAGCTAGATAAAAATTGGATTATTTAAGTGATCGATTTATTCTGGTGTGAATGATATGAATTTTAGGCGATCCCGAAAATACATATGCACAGCTAGTCAGTGTACTTTCGTTATCATCTATAATGTATAGTGTCAATTTAATTAACATTCTAATTTTATAAAATTTCAATTTTGCGTGATTGCACTTATTTTGTCGGTTCACCTCAAAAATAGCCACGTTAATACCTCAGTTGTTGTAAAATTCCTTGTTAAAATTGTACCATTGTGATCTGACAGAATCACATTTTTTATACGAATAATTACACTAATTTGACTATCTCCTCTTTTACATATCTAAACTAATTAAATTTAAAAGACGATTTGACAGGTATAGCCCAAGACTGTCAGCGAAACCAATTTGTTTTAAACAAGAATACGTTCCTATACCAAACGTCAAATCAGCTTAAAATAGCGACCTGATAATTCCAATTTCCGTCTGGAACTATAGAAAATTATTTATTCTTCTGATTAGCTGAACAAGTCTATTATTAAGCCGAACCAACTACAGTGTGGCTTCTTAACCACAACTGTTCGTTGGACCTACGTACTTATAAGGATATAAGAAACCTAAGCGAAATCAAACAACTCTAGTATGAAAAAATCATCTTAAGTTAGGAACCAGCTGGCCGTGAAATACGAAAATTTCACACACAGAGAATAAAGCTTGCTCACTACATTTAATTCTATTATTTTTTTGTTAAAAATTCTCGTTCTCTGCTAGTTTTTTTGTCTACGATCCAAAGTCGATAGCTTATTATATTTGAATCCTTATCATACTTCCAAAAGAGATTAAGTATTTACAAAATATTACATTCTTTCCCATTCATTTTTTTCGTAATTTTACTCCATAAAGTTTAAAGATTATTGCGCTAATTCTCATCACTTTCACACCCATCAAATCCAAAACCAACACGCTCCACAACTCCAGTCGCGACAGGCCCTCCACCCTGTCTCTACACCCAGCGTCCGCATGCATCACAAGGCCGAGCTCTGCCAAATTTTTCAGCAAAGTGTCCACGGCCACTGGCGAACGGCCGATGATTAAACGCGCATATCTGATTTACGATCGTTACAGCCGGTCGGCGGTCTCGTGCACTAATGCGATCGATAACAGCAGAGTACTCTCATACACACGTATTCGCACGCATACACACACAGAGCGGCAATGTAACGTGCGCCACCGGACGCGGTCTACTGTTACGCTGATCTAGATGTTATTTATAGGCGAGAGAGCGCTCGTTGTATTGCTTCTTGAACGAGATTACTTTCCGCAATTGTAATCGCTCGCGCGAGTCGAATGCGAAATGCAGCCGCCTCGTCAAGCGGCACGGCGTATACTGGCCTTTTTTTGTTCTTCGACGGTATAATTTTTATCGGCGAGACTGCAAATACGCGGGATTATGCTGGATCTTGCTGGGAGGGATTGCTTTAGAGAAAAGGAGATAGGCGGTGATTAGAGTAGTTTCGTTATTGTTCAAATCTGATAGAGGATTATGTATGGATTCGCTTCATTGCTTAATAATATAGCATATGCAAAGTTAATGAAGGGGTAAATAGGAGCATAATAACTTTTTAATTGTTCTCGTTAATAAATAAGTGGACAATTCGAAGGATTTTATGTTCATCATAATTCTTGAATGTATCTTTTACATTATGAATAATTATACGGAAAGAAAACTGTAATTAATTTTAAATAGAGTCAAGTGAGCAAGTTTTGCAAATGTTCTATAATCCCTTTGACTAAGGGGTTATGTAAAATTCTATATAGACCATGCCCCTTTCAATGCGGCGTTTTTAAGTAGGAGCTTTATATAAGATCATCGAAATGCAAAATTTATAGCAAGAAAGCGTTTTTTACTCTTTTCTATTCTACATTTTTCAAAATCAAACGCCACTGATAAAAATTCAGAATCGCCCTTTTTAAGCCTAACTTCTACAAAAAGTCACTCTAACAAACTTTCCCCGGAACTTCAAAACTTTATCGTTTCTAAACGATTTCCTACCAGCTCACTCCATACATCACACTGATTACCTCCACAAAATCCTTCTTTTCTCGCTCACTACGTTCACGTCAATCCTCATTATGCGCACTAGCTAGCCAAGGAAAAAAAACGAATCCAGGCGATACAGGCTCGGAACTCGCTTTGCATTCCCGCGAAAATCCGTTGATTCAACGAAAGAGGTACACGCAAATCTCCCTCGGAAAAACTCCCCGAGCGGTGGGGGGTATTAAGACTGGAAATCGAGTCCTTATCTACGCGAGCTGCCGGCAGATAAGTGCTTCGAGGATTTGTAGGATATCTTCGCTCTTTTCGTGCCTTCGCCCGACATCTTTTTTCTCCTGGCTGCTCCGACTGTTTAATTCCACGAGTGCGAGGCTTCTACGCTGGCTCTTTTCGATGGATGCGCATTTACTCTTATTTCGGTGGGAAGAAGGTAAAATCGGCGCGAGCCGACTTATCTCGCTCCAGATGAGAGTCAGCGGGAGTGAAAACAGCTGTTACGAATTGATTCGCTTTGGCCACGTATTTGCGCGGAAAAGAAATATTTTGGGTTTGTTTGATTTAATTCAGGATTTCGAATGCTTATTTGATTAATGACGAATGTAAGGTAAAGTTTTAGGATCGCACCTATTTAATGAAATAGACAGATTTCTAGTAGTTGACAGTCTACTTCGGTACTGTTTCATTTTATATATAAATAAAAATATCAAATTTCCAAAATAAAAAAAGTTTTAAATAATAGCATTTAAACCGAAGAATTCCATTTGTAATATTATGAACTAGACTGCAGATTTTAAATATATCATTTTTAAAATTTCAGTACTTTAAGATTTTTCACATTGCTACTTCAAATAAACCAATAGCTAAAGAATAATATAATACATTGCGACTGTCGGCAATATAGCCGATATTTTAATAATAATAAAAAATTTATGATTTTATTATTTAAAGTATCATTTAAAAGTATCATTTTATTATTAAAAGTACTAAAGAAAACGTCAACTCATATTCTATTCTTTTAAAAAAGTTCTATAAGCTTGCAAAAGCATAGTAAATTTTTTGTTATTTTTACAGTGCCGCACATGGTGTCGCAGATGCGCTCAGCAAACGTTAAAAATTCACAACTTCATAAAGAAAAGTAAAGATATCAATTCCAGTTTCATTTTAAAAAGTACGGCATGAGAAAATGCTGCTAATCTTTTATCGATGCAAGCTTACAGACGGTGTAAACTGCAGTAATCCAGATTTAAAAAAAAATCCATTAAACACTATTTTCAATTTCTGAGCTAACTATAGAAAGACTCAGATAATCCAAGCTCTAGCGACAAACAAAATAGGACGACTACATTAAACTAGTCTGCATAATTACTCTGTAAATTGAATTAACAATGACTTACTCTTCAACTCGCTCGGAAAAAAGTAAAAGAAGAAAAAAAACAAAAACTGGCACGCGCCGACATAAATCAACCCGGTACAATTTAGCAATTAACATCCATCATCCACTCTATTTATTCTGCCTTCGCGATTAGTCGCGCAGGCGCGCTGAGCCAAGTTTAATAACAAGCGCCTTGCGAAATCTCGTTTTTAGCGCAAAAAGTTAACCAACGCGCGAACTTTGATTGCAATCTGCAAATTGCTCGGCGCACGCGACGACTCGCCATTTTCCGAACGCGCGCGCGAGCTCACTGCTAAAATCTGCGGAGAAAGGGGAAAAGAGAATTCAGAGGGGGGAAGAAAAACGAAGAAGAAGCCAGGGAAGTTGAAACGACACGGAACAATGCGATGTAGGTGACGAGAAAGCCGAGAGGAGGAGAGTTTAGCCGAAGCCGTGAGTTTCGCGCGGCTGTGTATCTTGCAGGTTCTGGAGGCTAAAGTTAGTTTTTCAGGACGGCTAAATGGCTGCGGCGCTTTTTGTGGCTTGCCGGGGCGGATGTTTGTTTGAAATTTTAGCGGGAGTCGATTTTTCCGGGGTTTGTTTGGCCGAGCTACTTACAGCGGATCAAATTTGAAATTCCGATTAAATTAGAATGAACCTGGTGATTTTTGGATGTGTTTTCTTTTTACGAGTGAATAGAAGCTTGATCAAACGTTAGTAGTATATGGCGGAAAAGTGGTATTAATACATTTTGTGAAATGTACTATATTTTTTGTTGATGAAAATTAAAAAATAAATGAAAATCTGATTTTCATTTCTCGTTTCAAATTTATTCTCTATTTGTTTAATATAGCATAGCATTGTTAAATAATAATCAATTATTTTTATGCATTTTCTAACTTTAGACTATCATTTATTAACCATATATATTAAATCAACATGGATTATAAATATGTTTCGTTTTTTTTTCCAGGTAAGTTATGGCAGTTGCAAACTTCTATGACTGGTTTTATCGTAAGTTATCATTGTAAAATTAAAATTTTATGTGATAATATAAACCTACATTTGAGATTAATTCATTTCTATATAGATAAAACTTTTTTTAAAGTTCGAATCTGCCTTACAATTTTAACATCCCATGAAATTTTAATAACTCCTCCAAGAACCAAGCCTTAAACTCAATCAGCAAACTTTCTTGTCAAGCTGTAAAATGCCTTCAAAATCCATTACTGTAGAATGCAAACTTTAACGCAAGATATATTTCATTTACAAAGTTGAATCCATCATCTACCTTTGAATTTACTTTTAAATTCAGCCCTTATATACACACTATACTCTACTTGTAAAACAGCTGATTAACCCTCACAAAAAATAGCTATTTCGAAAATTTCCAAACAAGACAAAACAAAAGCCCCTCCCCAACAAACACTCCTAACAACACGATCGCGCCGTTTTTCCGGCTGTTCTGAGCAATGGAAAGGGGAGCCTAACGGAGACATCAACTGTCACGGCACTTCGGCTCGGCCACAAAGCCGAGTCCCGCCTGTTTGCTTAACAATAAAGCCGTGTGCGCGCAACGCCGGCCGCTCGCCATCCGCGCAGAAAGTGCATGAGCCACCAATTAAACTAACAGATGTCGCTCTCCCCCGAGCGTAATTGCATAGCGCTGAAAATTCCGCGTATAAGTAGAATCGTAGGCGCGTCTTTTAGCGAGGGTGTTGGAGAGAGAGACAGGGGAGAGGGAGGCGAGTGCGGAGAATCGAATGGGAGGGAGTAGCGAGTGGTTGAATGGAAATGTCGGTGCTGCGGGGCTGACTTTCTGCTTCTTAGGGGTGGTATTAATTTTTGTTTGCTTTGGGCTGTTGTGGGTGGAAATAATTTTGCGGTTTGATTGTTTTATTAAGAAGAATGATTCGGTAATTTTTTTTATTAATTTAATGCTTTGGTTTTAGTTTAATAATAATAAATGTATAAAATATAAAATTAATATTATTCAAAATTATAATTTTGATCATTTGAAAACTTATTAAAAATATGTATAAATAAAATAATAACGATTATTTTATTCTCTAACAACATTGCTTTTCTGAATAGACATGTTCACCAAGAAAAAGAATTATTTAAAAAATGGAATGATGTATAGTAATATTTCTTTAAAACCTTATAAATTTTTCTACAGTTATAGTTTGGACGTTAGCTGGTTTTTCAACGCTAGCTTTTAATTTTTATTGTATTATTCTAACAAAAGCTATACAATTCATGTTTATTTTTAGAATTAACTATGTAAATATTCTGATAAATAAAAAAATTATTAGCTTTATTGATAATTAACTCTTCACTCTAAGAATCGAATAAAAAAACCATAAAAACAATTATAACCTTTCACGGTTAATTATGAACTAAATTTCAAAATTTATAGTCTGTGTAAGTCAATTACACTTTGCATGATAAAGTTAATTAATGCTAACAGCTAATTCTGATTTGGGTTAGATAAATTTGTTTACAAGTCCTATGAATTTTTGATTATTATATAATTCAAAGTTTATTCAATTAATTTGAGTAATTCTAATCGATGAGAGACTTACATTAGTCATGCTTAACCCACTTACGCCAAAGTAAATTTAAACCGTTGGTAGCCGTTTTCTTTGTCTTTTCAAACTCAAATCTTTGGCCTTTAGTTTATTATCTTCACGAATTAAGCATTATAATCTCGTAATTAAAAAAAAAAAAAAAACAAATGAACATACAAAACATACAGACGTACGTACAATTTTCATAAGTCAGAACAAATCCCGCCAAAAAAACTCACACAAAACAATTCCGAAAAAATAGCTTTAAAATCACCTATAAGTCCATTTAAAAAAACGTCGACTCTGCGTTATTTCCTTTTTTATGTTATTGCCATTGGCCAACTCTAAACTCATCTGCTCAAAATCTGCGTTTTGTACGCACCGACGGAAATTTTTTTTCATCCCATGAAAAGGGCTTATCCCAAATAATACTCCAGCACTTTACCATTTCGAATGTATTCAAGAACCATGCATACCTTTTTTTCGAAAATATATGCTTAACGAAGTAAAGCTTCCCGCTTCCTTTTCATTTTCATGATGGGTACGCGCGCTGCGGTTCAGCCAGGAACTCCGCGCCTTTTTTAAAGAGGTAGTGCGTGATATTGAGAAACGCGAAGGTATAATGGTTCTGGCTTTATTGGCGCGAGGGTAGACGTGGAAGGAAGAAATGAGGTTTTTTTATGCGCCGAGGTGAATGCTCCTGGTTTTGGTAGCGTTTTCATTTAGAAAGGCGTTGCTTACGTTAAAGCGCTTACGGGATCAAAAGAAAAGTTGGTGCGTGCGCGGATATTAATGCTCGTTTTAGTTTAATAATAGTAATGGAAATAAAATAGGAATTCATTTATAAAGTGTACGCGAGAGCTTTTATAAAAGTACGTATATGAAAGAGTTAAAAAGTATATTTATATAGCATATGTTTTTTACACATTTTTAATGGAAGTTTTCATTTAATCATTAGTTAAAGACATATTTACTGGTATTTTAAAATGTAATCTTAATTAAAAACCATTAGAGAAGTGAAGCATTCTATCGTGCTGTGTTATGCGCGATAAAATAAAAGAAAATTTTCGCCTCGCGGCAAAGTGCGACAAAATCAATGAGCTAATGGAATGATCTGGGAAGCCAAGCAAGCGGTGTGTATACGTCGGCTTCCCTCAGCGAGAGCGCAGCGGCTGGTACGCGCGAGAAAAGAAAAGAATTCACGCTCGGAAAACTCAAAGAACATGATGAATAACTAATGTGTATAAGTAAAGAAGTAATTTGTGAACCATTTTACTGGAGAGCGTTATTATGTTTTATGTTTTATTTCTTGTAGATAAAACTTTTTTTCATATCTTTGGGTAAATGAGAGAAGATCATTATTGCTGTTTAAACTTTTTAATAATATACGATCTCATGAATTTAAATACGCATTTTTTATATTTTCATACAAAATAATGAGATTTGAAATATCAATTTAAACCGATAGAACAGGTTGTATTATTAGTAATTTGAATAATTTAAAGTTATACAAGAAGTGATCATTTTTTATCTTTATTCGTTTCATGAATAACAATATTTATTTTATAATACAAAACATATCAAAATACTTTTATAGAATATCATGAAATGTGATGAGTATCGGTCTAAAGTGCAATTAATTCACCAACCATATCGCACCTATCTACGTATCATTTGATTGATTAAAATTACCGTCTCAATAAAGCAATTTGCATATTTAGCTAACTATTTCAAACACAATTTTGAATATGAAATGTCGATTAAAATGAAGATTATCATCGTAGGAATCGTTCACATTAACTAATATTCTCAATAAATTTAATTACTTAATCTTTTAGAATTATAGCAGGTTTAATGAATATTAATTACATATTAATTATCTAATCAAAATAACACAAGATCTATCTCTACGAACTCTATATTATAGCCTCTTCTACTGCGACTTTTAAAACATTCGTAAACCCTCAGGCTTAAAAAGCTTAAGCTTTTAAATAATCCCAAAATAAAAGAATCACTAACACTACTAGCCGAGTTAATAACTCCAAAACAAAAGCATCCATTTATTAATTAGCAAACACTAATCCTTCTATTTACCTCGACCGCCCCCCCCCCCAAAAAAAACAAATTCATAACCACTAATCTCGCATCTTCTCGCGCCTCCGCTCAAAATTACCTCTAGCTCCTGCGAGCGCTGAGAGGCCGCGCGCTTACGCCGAACTTCCACGAGACCGCACAAATCCGTAATTAGTGCGTCGCGAAAGCACGTCTACAGCGCGCTCAGGCAGCCGTGAAAATCACTCCCCTCTCAAACTCCACGTAAATCGCGTCAATTAATACAGCGGAACGAATTCCAGCCAGCGACGAATCGGCAGTAAACAAAATCTGCTTTTTCCGAACAGTCCTGCCTAATCCCCGCGGAGATGATTCCACGAGACTCATCCAGCCGTGCCTGAATTTCATTAAAAGAGAGCGAATCTCCCGGCAAAATTATCACTCGGCTGATCGCTCTGTTCTTCTTCTCGGGCGCGAACTTTGCGCGCGAAATTAACTACGCTCAATTAAGCTGGCCTCTCTCTTGGTTGAGGGAATCGAAGAAGTTCTGGATGGGTCAACGTTCATTTTGCAGTGCGCGGGATAAAAGTGTCCCTGTGCGGGATTAAGGAGAGGCGGATGAGATGAAGGGACACCTCTGGTTGTAAACGCGATTAAAAGTAAGATGAATGGCCCTTCGTTTAGTCGTGTATTCTTTGCAGCTTGGTTGTGACCGATGTGGAGGATGAAGAAGGGAGGGGGATGGATGGCGCGTGGAATATTGAATTTTGGAAATTACGTTTTGCGCAGGTGGTTCTGGGCTTTGAATTTGAATGTTGGGAGGAGAATTTAGAGGAGATCGACGAACCTTATGCTGGGTTCTCGGGTGAATTATTGAGAGGCGAGAGTTTACGAAAATCAAGCTATGATTGTGTTGGGCGATTGTCGTGGATTGAATAGCAACGAATAAAGAGAGGGGTTTGAATATATTTCAAGTATTCTGATGTTGATATAACTTTGTGTTTACAAAATGTTAGTGTATTTTGTCCGATGCAAATTCAATATTTCTATTATTAAATTTTGATAAAATGTATTGTAAAGTAAAAAAGTGATTAAATATCACATAAGTTTACGTGCTCTTAAATTTATAATCTATACTCTAAAACTTTTCGAATGATGTGTTCCAAGAATGAATAATATTAGCCTTTGAGGAAATTAAACAATTCACTTGACTTTAAGTGATTTTAATTTAGGAATTAATTTCTCTATTAATACACTTAAAAGGTCTACAAAAATACGGTTTAAGTAAGCCTTCACGTGTATTGAAAATTTTAATCCAGCCTTGTATACAAAACAATTTTTTATTTATCGATTCAACTTGAACAAGATCTAGAGTTTCGTTTCACTCGAATATAAAGTAAAGATTCACTTCAAAAGAATTGCTAATTTCATCCTTTCATTTTCAAGTAAAAAAGCCACGCAAATTATATAATTTGTTCTTGCTCATTCTCCGAGTAAATTTTTCATTCGAAAAGAGTGAAGCGTCAGTCTTAGAGAGTCTTAGAGAGTAATTTACCGCGTGACGAATTCATCGCCGCCTCGACTGATTAATCAACCACTAAATCGTAAAAATGCAATCCAATCAACCGCCCAAATCCCGTGAAATCAATCATCCACTTATCGAGCCCAAGCCACCTCCGCGAACCCGAGCTTCCGGGAAAAGCTTTATTAAACGCGTCCTTCGTAGACTCGGCGTATACGGCTTCACCGAGCGAAAGCTCGGCACTGAAATTCAGCTCAAGATTCCCGCCTCCTCGAAGACAGCCGGAGAAATACAAATCCCAGGGAGAAAAGCCGCAAAAGTTGTATAATTCGCTGGCCACCGATATCGATATCTTCGCGACGCGAGTTGGAAAATAGTCGCGGAAAACAAAGGGGGAAGCGCTAGGAAAGGTTACTACAGCCGGTAAGCTTAATCCACTCCGAGTGCGGCTAGCCACGGACGAGCAGCAGTTCAGATGGAAGTAATTGATCGACTTAGTCATCTCTAGCTCTGCGCCTTCCTCCTTTTCCATTTTCCACATCTTCGACTTAAATTGCTCGCGGCTGAATGTTCTTTGCACTTTGGATTAGTCGGCGGGGAGTAGTTGGACTTTCGTAAAGAGTTGGATTTTCAAAGATTTCGTCGTTCTTTGGAGGCTAACTTTGCTGATTTTTGTAATTTGAGTGGTCTTATTAAATTTAACCTTGATTAGACGGAAGAAAGTTATGCAGATTTATTTCTTTTGTTTTAGGTGTAACAATAATATTTTAAATCACAATAATTATTGACAATTTATTATTAATACTAAATAGTATTGAATAAAAAAATTTGCACAACTATTTTTTTTAAATTTTATAACTTTTCAATAGATGATTATTTTTTTAAATTTTGTCAGGACTCATCACAATATGCTTTCAATAATTAGTGCGGTATGCGTCAGGTATTTGTAGAAACTATTCAAATATTACTAAATGTTGTAAATGAATGAATCGTACAAACCATAATCAACGGGATCGTTAGTGAATTGTGGGTTAGTTTAGCGGATTAACTTTGACTTGTGTTTACCGTTGTTTGCTTTGAATAAGCATTTCGCTTAGACCATGGTGAAATTCCATTATTTATTAATATAAATTCAAAATTAACAGTATTTAACTCAACATATATAGATTTGTACTAACTATCAGTGCAATGATTTGTAAAAGAAAGCCTTTATTTAGTTTTTACATTGTATTTTTTCATTCAGATTAATTATTAAAGCATTCCCAGTTTTAGTTTAATAATATCTCATTAATTATTCTAGTGCATACATTCTTATAACCAGGCATGCAATCTTACATTTATTATTGATACCTTGCATATAGTCGTAATGTATAGACATTAAGTAGCTGTATGAATACTGCATTAAATGATTCATTTAATACTATACTATTTCTATACTGTTAATACATTAAAATATTCATAGTTACTTTTATACTACTTAGATCCTAGAAACGTCATTATTCCCGATAAAAACTCCCATCACTTTATATAACACACCATTACAATCTTTTGCAATATTGATTTTTACAAATAGATCACTACAATCAATACAAACAACAAAAGCCAACTTTAGATCCCAAAAATCACGGCACCTCAGAATCCAAAACCCCCTACCACCCAAACGAAACCGTCTCACCTTCCAGCCCTTCTGCTAAACGCTCCCTGACACCCCCACTCGGAAGTAAGCGCATTTGTTGTGCAATCGGATCCGGCCCGCAGCACGCGCATATGCATTCGAGCTCAGAAAGCGGAAGAGTGAGAGAGAGAAGGCGAGATCAGATAAGACCGGACCCGACTTGTCGTCGCATGCAACTGCTTTAGCGCGCCGGGAGCGATAAATTTCTCGGCCAGGCTCTCGGCGACGGCTGATATAAATTCAGTCCGCAGGACGAATCGATGTGTAAGGAAGTCGCGCGTGAGAAGAGAGTGAGAGTTCAGTGCGACGGAATTGCGCAACAGGATTTTTTCTAGGCCTGTAGACGGTGCGGAGTAAGGGTTTTTAGAGGTTATTTTTAGGCGTTGAAAAATCTTTGCGAATATAGTGGCTTCTACCGTTAATATTGTAAAAATTGCTACTTAACCGATAAATCTCTGATTATTAATATAGTAATTTGTATAGTTTTTTCTCTCTGTATATATTTAGCATAAGATTGCTAATAAATTTTGAGTCTTTAACATAAAGGGTCGTTGAAAGACGTGTTATCCACATTCTGAAGTAAATGAATTATAATTTAAATTTCAAAATCAGTTAAGCATTTATTATTAATCGCTGGAGCTTCATCGATCGCCGTTTCTGATTTTAAATTCTTTACATGAGAAAGCCATTAGTCGATTATACTTTTGTCTGTTTTAATTTCTCTCATAATTTAACAAAAAATAATTGCATTTTGTGACATTTTCACCTTAAATTACTTTATAAAACAATTATTCAATTTTAAATTAACTGTGAAATAATTTTATATAGCCAATTTTCGGCAGAAATCGCAGGCAATGTAACTTGAAATACCTATATCAAATGTATTTAAAAAAAATCCAAATATAACGTATCATGAATAAATTGTTGTAGTTTAAACGCTAAGGGCGCGTTATATAAGTATATATAAATCTCGGGCAAATTGATTTTCCCTGAAAAGAGCCCAGACGTCAATGATATAAAGCGGGCTTTGGTCCTCTCTATCTATAGCCTTCCGCTCTCTCGCCGCCGAGCCGAGAGCTCTGATTCGAAATTCCAGGCGGGCGCCGTGCTCACTTGAATGCGGGCGCTGAATTCGAAGGGGCGGATAAAGGAGTTTAAAAAACTTTTCTAAATCCTCAAATTTTATTAAGTAAAACGGAGAAAGATATTTTCCCACTTCGGCTCTTTCTCGAATTGGAATAAGTATGAAGAGCGCTCGATTTGACTGACTCGGCTTGTTCAACCTGGGGATTTGAGTTTATTAATCGCTGACGTTTGAGATTGTTGGTCTTTTAAATAATAATTAAGGTAATGTCACGAGTTGTTTATAATATCATAAAAAAGATTTTTTAATTTATAACAGTAGGGTTCGGTGTAATTAATCTACCCTTTCCTCCATCGTGATGTATGAACAATGCAGTATCGCATTTCCGCTTCTGATTACAGTTCCTTCCGTGAATCATCGGTCCGATCAAAGCTGTGCCTTGGTAAACATGCATAAATAAAAATAAGTATGAAATGAAAGTTGCAAGTCAGCATGAGTCGTGAAAATTCAAGATCGAAAGCTTGCCTTTTAAGTAGTATCATTAAACGTTTAACGTCACTGTGGATTTATAGAAGATACGAATCAAGCATTTACAAAGTGACTATTGAAATTTTGTACAAGTTGATAAAAGATTAAAGCTATACATTACAAATAAGAATTTATTATATTGTTGAACCATGTGTCGATAAGAGTTGTGATTGAAGCTTAAAACTATACAATATAAAAGTTAAATAATAATAAAAAAAAATTTATCTTGAAATATTTACGCAATTCAATTGGAAAAACAAAATAAAAAAGTCCAGATTGCCCTTAAGCACATCAAACCAGAAAATAAGTAAATAATTAAAAATTGAAACCTCTAGAAGTGCAGTTGACCGCAGACAGATTTTGATTGGGCTTATATAGGTAGAGTGCGCGCACTGAAAGGTTTTGCAGTTCGGAAGAGCTTCGCCAATTCTTTAAAACTTTTATAAAGCCCTAACTTTTCTAAAAAGATCAAAACTTAAAAAGCAAGCTTCCTTCCTCTAACCCGTCAGAGAAAGATTTCCTCTATCCCATGAAAAACCAAACACGAAAATTCCAGCAAAAATCCTCCCAAAACCAAAATCCCCATTCATCAAAACCATCACCCATCTCACCACCCCCCCCAACAAATCAAAATTCCCCTGGACCAGCAGCATAAGTATACACGACGCGAACACGGGCCCGGCCTTGTACCGCACTCCGCGGTGGCTGGGCGCATAACACGCGTCGCTGCGGCTGGTCCAGCGCGTTGTTCGGATGCGTGTGCGGCCAGCGGAGGCTGTACGTGCGGCTGGCTATTGCCGAAAAAGAAAATCCGTAATCGCGCGCGGGCGCGTATGTAGGAAGGTTATGCGCCGGCAGGCCAAATGGGGGGAATGATGGGAGGAGGAATGATTCGGGACTATTTGATTGAAAGCGATTGGTCAGATTCAAGGGGATGTGCGCGAGGCCGGTTGCTCGCTGGAATGATTTTCGGGCTTATTCGATAGCTTGGAAATCGGTTTATCGCCGTTTCAACGATTTGTAAATCAATGCTGTTTGTTAGTTTGTTTGAAATGCGGGGCGATTGAGATTTTTTGGGAATTAGGTCAATATGAATTGTTTTTGTTTTTAAAGTATTATTTTACGTGTTTGATCAGAATAATTAACAACGTCGTCATGTATTCAGAGAAATTGTTTGATCTTAGACACGGATGTGACGAAAGAAATCAATAAATTTTCAGATTACTAAAAATAAATCAATCCACTAATGAACAGCGATAAGCAGTAACGAAAACATCTCAACTAGTCACGATCGATAGCCATTCGGAATCCACTATACCAACCCACATCCCCGAGCAATTTCGCCTGGGATCATTCATCCTTCCCCGATCAATTAACGAAAAAGCCCTTTTTCCCTCGTTTACGAGCTTCCCGACGCAGGCAAGCCCCTGAAGCACCGAAAATCGAGTGACCGACTGGATAAAGTCGCCCGGGCGGTCTGTCCCTTGCGGGAGAGAGAGAGGCTCTTTAGCGTGGCATTATCAGCAGCTGGGGCCCTCGAAAGGAAAACAAACGCCAGGAAGGGTCGCTTACGCGTGTGGGTTCGGGAACGAGGTGAACGCGCGCACGGGCAACCGTGCGGCAAGATAGATGGGGTGAGGGAATTGTTTATCGCGGCGAAAATGGAGTGGTCAGGACTTCGGGCTTTAGAGGATGAGTAAGTTAGATTTTCATGAAAATCTGAACGAAATTGCTGGGTATTATTGTGTGGAGGCGTCTGCGTTGTTTGCGTTGTTTGCGTGTTCTGAGAGGTTCGTGAAATCCGAGGAGTGTAGCTTTAATGATTTCGTGCAAATGAGAATTTATCAGGTCGTAGTATACAGATAAAAGTGTAAGTTATTATAAATGGGAAATATAATATTTAATAATTATAAAATTTAAAAGTTACTATAAATGTAATGGACAAACCGGGATTTTTTTTATAAACTTTAAAGCCAAAATTTAAACTTTAAAATTTAATTTATTCTTTTGAATCTATTGACAAATGCTGTGTTACCACGTGAGCAGCCAGAGAAAAAATGAATACGTGCAGTACTGCCGCCCGCCCTTTTAAAGGCTCGCATGTAAACAAGTACAAAATTCTACTTCGTGTCAAGCGATAAGCCCCTCCAAACACACATGCAGCAAGCCTCTAGCCTTTCGACTAGTATCGAAGTCTTATTGATAGGCATTTTCACACAATAGATTTTGCAAATCAAAATCTATTAACATTGATGCCTACCAACAATTTCATCAGTGGGCTCGCCAATTGTGAGTTATTTCAACTTTCGAAAATTCTCATATTTTATGTCAGAAATTATGCATTTCAAATCATGCTTTCTTTTGCACAAAATTTCGGATTTTCTCGCCAGAGAACGGAATCATAACTTTCCGCTAGTATATTAGTAGCCGAAGCATACTAATATATAAATTATAACATAAATTAATTATTTACTAAACGTTTAATATACCTAATCTTTCTTTGATTGCTCTT
>UELX01002825.1:0-27680 GCA_900480035.1 Eupelmus urozonus
GCTTCGCTCGGGCGCTAACTTCACGTCGTGCAATAATGAGCCACTTAAGGCACATGTATCGTAATATACTATTATCATACCTTTAGTCCGAATGAGTAGAAGTACACGTAGTGTAAATCAATGGATAAAAAATTTATAAAAAATTCTATAATTAAAAGCTATTATTCGATATTGGAAAATTTTTAATTCAAAGTTTTAAATTTTTCTTACAACTTTTTCAGAATTTCATTAATAAACCTCATAATATTTTTTATAAGCATGAAAGTTACTACTAGTTTGAAAGCAAATGGAATTATTTTTGCACAATACCTACAACCCAAAAGAATCTATTGTTATCAAAAACATTTCCAAGAATACGATAAAAATTCATAAACCCAAAACTTCATCTCGCCAGTAGCAAAAAGCAGAATCGGAAGCGAACAGCCAACGCAGCCTGGAAAATTACTTGACAAAGGCAAGCCCCGCGCGATAAGCTGCATTCACCTATTCGCGAAAGAGAAAGCCCCGAGAAAAACTCATCCACAGCAGCGGCTCCTCTCATCTGTATCAGCAGCAGTAGTGGTAGCAGCTCGCTCGAACTCGCTTATATACACACATAAAGACAGCCTCTGCGAGCAATTTCCCCTAAAGACTTTCCCACATCTCGGGGCGGCAGCGAAGCTATCATGCGCGAGCAAAGAAAATAACAATCCAGTTTACGTGAGCGAGAGAGAGAGAGAGGGTGAGCCCCGTAGGTACCCGGTATCTATGCAAATGCGGGCATCTCTTGCGCGAGAGCTTGCCGGTCGATGCTCGCTGATTGGACGACGCTCGAATAGACGCGCAGAGCAGCCGGCCCCGCGTTTAACCATCTAACTTTAACTATTACCCTCCTCTTCCCCTATATGCACTCCTTCCTCGCTGTTACCATTGAGCCGCAGAGCTCTGTTATACGCTCTGCGGTCTACATCGCGGCCGCCTCGTCTCTTTGCCGTCTGTTACGGATAATTGTCACCGTAGTTTTGTAAATTATCGGATATCCCCCCTCCCGCCACTCTCCCTCTGCGAGGCAGACGCGAAATTGGAAAAGGAGTTCCGATGCTATTGGGACTTTGCCGATGGGGACGACGATTTATGCTTTGTTAAAGTAATGGGCAATTTGGCTGGCAGGAATATTCGCTTTTGCCTGGCTTTCAAAATTCATTTCATTTTCTTACAGATTACATACACTTTCTAATTATCTTTTGCAAAAGTAAATAAAAAATATTTATTTTTTATATTTATATTTATTATGTCGTAGCTTTTCCTAAATGATATTAAATTTGTTCAACTACATTTTTTAAACACAATTATATTCAGCGAAAAAAGTTCTGTAAAATTCCCATCTGCAATAAATTGCTCGAAAGGGTTGAAACGAGTCCAATGTAACTCGTCCGATCTCGTATTGATGTCAAGCCAGTGATCCGATTGAACGAATTCACGAGGTCGCACGTTAGCGTGAGCACTGGACGACGGCCTACAAGAGCCCATGAACTCGCTTACAAGCCTATTTAAATAACCCAAATAGTTTCAGTAGTATCGGCTCATCTGGACTTTTATAAGGTTTTGAGAATTCACGCCAACTTTGTGTGTTCAATTATCTCAAACAAATAAAGCTTTGAATACTTTAAACGTGTTTCACATTTACTGTTAAAGTACACTACAACTTTTTTAATTAACAATAATAAGTTGTGAAGAATTTTGAGTTTCAGTGGAAAATGAAACGTTTTCTCTGGAATATAGTTTAAAGTAATTTAATACAGAGCAAAGCGTACAAACGCCAGCTAACTAAAATTATAATGCAAACTTTTGAGTTGTTTCATGCAAACAATTCACGCATAAATTCCGGCGGTTAGCCGTATATACAACTTGCGTTATCCTATCTTCTTTTCTGTCTGCAGCTGTATTCACTTACTTGCTTTCTCTTTTACTTCCCTTTGTTAAAATTCCTCGATCTTCATTTACATTCTTTACATGAAGCTCCTCTCTCTCACTCTCTCTCTCTCTCTCTCTCTCTCTCTCTCTCTCTCTCTCTCTCTCTTTTCTCCTTCATTTTCATAGTTTACATTTTTTCGAGTCTTTTATAGAATAAATTTTAAATTATGGTGTCCATCAAGAAATTTTATACTAGTAAAGTAATTCTTAGTTTTTAATTTATATGCTAATTAAATTCATAACTTTGATTTAATTAACCGAATGTGATAAATGTTATTAGGTATAAAATTGATCTATTACGACAAGAAGACTAAACAGATTTGCTTCTTAATAACGCAAAAGTTATAAATAAACCTTCTAAATTATTCCTTTTTGCACATCATCGTTTAATCCGTATTCAGCCATTAATTTAATTAAACAATAGTATAAAATCTATATGTTGAATTCAAACGTACATTGTTTTATATTATTCGGCACTTTAAACCAATACAATATCGTTCCTCTTTTCAAATCCCCTCGATTCCTTCTTTACGTTCAACTGAAACGCAATAATTTTAATCCCAGAACAACAGCGAACTCGGCCGAAATTTCTCTCTCTCTCTCTCTCTCTGAACGTGAAATTCGATGAAAAGACTCAATGCAAACGAGCGCACGATGTACATGGCCAGAGAAAGGAAGCCAGCCGAAAACCAGCTGCACCGCTACTGCAAACCTCCCTCTGTCTGTCTCTCCCCTTTTCTCTCTCTCTCTCTCTCACTCTGGCAAAGCCGCACGAACGCAGCTCGTAGAGAAGGAAGAGAAGCACAGCCCCCGCTAACTGGAATTGGGAAAATGTTAATTCTAAGCTCGGCCCTCGTCGATTTTCGCTCCGCGGTTAGCTGGCTCTGCGGCGGCGATTCCCTCTTTACGGCCCGTTGTATTTTTAATTTCCACGCCTTTTGTTTTGCGCGCGCGCGCGTATATATACGGCGTCGGAGATAATCGTGCGCAGCGGAAACGCTTAATCCTCGTATTGGCTTTCTCGGGATTTTTTACTCGCAGGGAGGTTTGCCGATAATCGGGAAAGGCGGCTGGGATTTTTGTTTCTTTTTCTTTTTTCTTTTTTTTTTTTGACTCATGATGGAGATTGGTTGGGTTGAAGGGAGGGCTAATCGCGGGAAGAGAGGTGGGAAAGAGTTTGAAAAAAGTTACTTTGGAGAGATATTAAAAACAATACTGGAAAAGGGTTGGAGCTTTTGATATTGAACTTTTACTTAGAACATTTCGTAAGCACGAAGCTTGAAATATGGACAATATTTATAGTGTTTCTTATAGTAAAGTGGGAAAAGTGCCATGGCTAAGAAAAAATTTAAATACAAATTTTTAAAATTAATAAAATACCATATTTTTATAATATTTATATATAATGATAAAAGCTATAACAAAATCTTTGCTCTAAGTTTAATTTAATAATAATTAACAATAACAATAGAAACTTATAACATGAAAGTGGCAACTTACTCAGTAGTCCGTGCATATTAAGCCACGTATTGCTATTATTATTGTACTATTTTACTTTCCTAAAATGGTTTAACGAAGTCTATAATATTATGCATTTTACATGATTGATGTTTTTTACAATACTAAAAAATAAAACTGAAGAACAATATGTTGTAAATTTTATAAAAATGATGCTTTTATTTTAGTCGTTGCACGAAAATTAGCTCATAATAAAGTTAGAATTATGAAACAGTTGGACAACTAAATTAGTTAGTAATAATAAATACTTCTACGAATTTTTATGTTTTTGTTTAATAACAAAGGAAGTCTAGCTTTGTGACATCAATCCCAAACTGACATCATCCCCGACTTCACGTTATAAGACACAGACAATATTTGATAGCTAGAATAAACGTTTCATAAAACAATGTTCGAAGAATCTTAGTCCGTCTCTCGTATAAAACCAGAGAATAAAACTGAGCATTGTTCTTATTCGCCTCGTTTTACTCTCATATCATATGGAATGTGATCGGAAAATTATCCTGAAAAAAAGAAAACAAATAAGTAAATGTGATTTCTTTGAACTGGAACTGGTACGGAGGGTAAATATTACTTTTATAACTGTTTTGAGAACGCGAAAGAAAATTAGCTGCTAAAGGTAGCGTCGGAGGTCGAAGTTGCAGTGGCATTATCGAACGTTCTGAAAATAAAAGCTTCACGAATTTCCAAATAAATGAAATGGTGTATGGAAAAATGGAAGTTTTGTGTTACATGTATAAATGCAAAATTGAATTGATCCGCAGAGAAAAGTTTTTGCTAGGAAAGTTTTGCAGTTTTTGAAAATTAAAATTTTTTCTTTATTTTTAGGATATGTAAAGGTAACAATATTATATAAACATATTTTTTTTTAATTTAACGAACTAAAGGTTCTTATAATTTAAAAATTACTAGCTATTTCAAAGCTTTTTGCCTGCTTCATAAAAAATGTAAATTTAAAAATACTTTGTACTATTGTACATTTTTCATTCGCAAATGTATTTCTTACAACCTTTAATTGACTCACTTACAAAATACCCTCCGATAAAAGAAAAAATGCAAACGATCAATAAAAAAGTCGCAGTCGCGCAATCCAGCTCCATGTCCGAGCAAGATTGAAAGTGCTATCTAGCAAACCATAACATCGTAAAAACTTTATAATTTGTTGAATTGAAAACAGAGCAGATTCGCGAAACAAAGCGCCCGCCTCTTTCTCCCAACCGCAACACGGCAACGTGTAACAATCTTTGTTCGCTAACTACAGAAAAAAAGCCAGCAGAAATATTCACCGACAATTCGCTTTCCCATTGTATAGTCAGGCTATATATATACGGCTGGCGGACTGCGCCGGGAAAATGGAGCCGCCGCGAGCGAAAAAAGGGCTCTCTCACGAGAGGCTTGTTTACATATAAATGCCCGAAGATAAACTCGAACAGACGCGGCACAAAAGAAGATACACGCGTCGCGACGGCGACGCCTCGGGGACAGACGGCAAAAAAAACACACTGCGTCTAGTCGTAGACAAACGCTATTTTCCGCGCTCGATTTGCCCGCCCATTTTTCGCCCTCGGACCCGGGAAAACACACGCGCAGACCTTACCAAATTCAATTGTCCCTCCGTGCGCGTTGCCGCATGCGCGCGTTATGTAGTTGCGCGCTGCCTTTGACTGCTGTAGAGAGGAGGAGGAGGTAAAGCCGCGGCGCTGAGTTTTCCGACTGCGCTGCGCGGAAAAACTGTCGAAACTTCGTGTGCATATGGAATGCGCTTGGCTATGTACGTGACGCTGGAACGACGCGTGGGCGGTGATGTCGATGGGTTTTTCGAAGAGGTGTGACTTTGGGATTGTTGGGTTTTGATGGGAAAGCGAAATGGAATGTTGTAATGTTTTATCAATGTTGAAAGGTACCAGGTGATTTCGGGGGTATTGTATTTTGCATTTTAACAAAAGTACATTTTTTAGAAAGAGATTAAATTAAGTTTCTCTACTAATTTATTTAATCATTGTAATTATAAATTTTCTTTTTGAATTTTCTCTTTGGCAGTTAAGATTAGTAAACGAAATTCAAAAAATATCCAAGTCAACTGTGAAATCCTAAAAATTGATCATATTTTATAACAAATTTTATAGAAATTAGTTTTGTATTATAAATGTTTTATGCGGTAAGAGTTTTCCTTTTATTTTTCTTCGTGTTCAAAATGCTTTAACTACATAATGAAATTTTGCAACAATTTCATTAAATTTGTCACTTATAATACATTTACCACGTTTTCAGTAGAGTCTGTTAATCCGAAACATTGATTAACAGAGTTTATTCATTTTCATTTATAAGTTTGCAATTTCGACACTTGCAGTAGCATTCGAAATCGTCGAGGTCGAAAATCTGTCGTAATTAGTTAAAAGCCAGCAGTAGGGAAAATTGATTCGAATGATAATTAAGCGTGTCGTTGAATTGCCGCTCGCGCATCCCCTAAAGCCGCTTTGTACATTTTACAAATTCAACAAATTATTACACGGAATCGCACATAATCACCTCTTCCTAAATTTCAGTAATGAATTTCGACAAAATTTCACCACTATATTTCGTAATAACAAATTTTAAAACATTATTCATCTCAATAAATTTCAACGCAGCATCACGAATATTTTATAAATATCTCATATTTTATCAAAGCACCTCGACTGATCACCGATTATGAAACAAAGCACTGCACATTCAATACAAACCCCGGCTACAAACCACCATAATCAATGCCCCGGGTACACATCAGATCCGAACATTCTCATGAATGGCGAATAATTATGTCAATTGGCAATCCGTATATAAATCGACATACATATCGACCCAAGAGCATTAGCTACAGAGCCAGGCCACCATCGTTCGTTAGCGCCATACTTCTTTCTCTCTCATCCTGGAATAATGATTATTCAGGCGGAAAAGCAGAGCGCGCTGGCATTACAGAGCGGCCTTTGCCGCTTGGAAATCTATGCGCGGCTGGCTTCCCCGCGCACTGGCTATCAATTACTTTAACGCATGGATGATAAATCCCGGACACACCGGCGCGCCGCGGCTATCTATCGGAATAATCGGCGCAACTATACACGGCCACGCATGAGCAAATCCACTTTCCTAATTGGACGTGAATATGAGCGCGGCCTTTTACGTTATTGCGGGGGGCTTTCGAATGTATATGAGTGGAGAGTCGGCGAAGCGTTGCTGATATAAGTCGCGATCGGACGTGACGTCGCTGTGATGTCGCCAATTTTGAATGGGAAGGGTACGAGGCTGCCTGGGCAAATTTGTTTTTCTCGATGATTTTTATCTGAATTGCAGAGGAGATGGTTGATCGGCTGGAGAAATATTGTAATTAATTTATGCATTGTCATTTTTATTGGTTTTGTAATTCGTTAGAAACTTGAGACGGAATTTAAATGATGCATTGTTGTATTCTTGAAAGATGCGTTTCTGAATATTCGTTCTGTTTGCAATGGTTTTTTCCTTTGACCAATATTCTTCGAAATTTACGCTCGTTTTGGGTTACGTCAAGCAGCTAGAAAATTCTAAATTTATTAAAACAAGGATAGCTTATGAGTCAGAATGATTTTTCCTACTCTCGTTCCAAAAAATATACAAATTTTATGCATGATTTTTTTTTATTTAAACGACAGCTGCATTTAAATTATTTTTCCTACTACAAGATAAACATGAATAATTCTTTCATGTTTCTTATCAAAACTCATAATTAAAAAAATTTATCGAAATAAAATAAATTTTTTAAGTTCACATTGACTTTTTGAATCGTTAGTGTAATGTATCCAAATGTATGCTTGGAATTCCCAAGAAATTTTAAAATCGATTAAAGAAAAAAATTGTCAATTTTATAAGTTTTTAGAATTTATTTATAAAACAATATTAATGCCAACTCAAATTTATTTTTATTATAATTATTTTTATATTTGTTACTTCAGTTTTATGACAAGTGACCATAAATTATCAGCATTTTAGAGAAAATTTAAGATAGTGGAGGCCTACACCTAAGTCAAGTTACGTTGTGACGGTCAGTCATCTATAAACAGATATATAAGCGAGTCACGAGACGTGTCAAGAAAAGTCCTAAATAAAGTTTGAAAAATCCAAAATAAAATACAAAAAACGAGCTTTTGTTTGCCGTTTGCAGAATAAAAATTCTATTATTAGGTTTGAAGTTATTTTAGTTTAAAGCTGAGTAATAATAGAGTACCAAAAATGATTTTTATTCAGATATTCAAAATTTTGTAATTCGTTAGTGCATTTTCGTTACTCAACTTTGAACTAAACTAACTTTGAATTTTTTTATTGACTTTCTATTCTGAAAAAAGTAAATGAAAGCTTGTTCGTATGAGTTTTATTTTGTTTTTTAAAACTTTATTTGGACCTTTCATAGATGAAATTATTCAAATTTAAAATAGAAGCTTGTTTTCTACATTCTTTTTTTAAATAACATTGATATTTTACAAAATTCAAGTTTTTTGAAACACTAGTATGTAATACTGCGGGTTTACAGATTCTTTGATATCTCAAAATAAATTTCAACTTCCGATCCAATTTTGCCAACAGGATGTACAATACTCTCCTTGCAGTTCAATAATTATTTTAAAAGTTTGGCAACTTCTGCAGTTTTGTCAGATCAAATGTAATGTAATGTATGAGCAGTTCTGTCAAATCAAATGTAAATATATATAACATAATATATAGAAATATCCTAACTATATAATAAATTATAATAAGTATAATAAATACTTACTTTTAAGTATATTCACTTAATTTTGTTTCTATAAAAATAGCTTACTACTATCTCAAAACAAATCAAGTTTTTCCAAACAGAATCAAGTAATACATACTTTTATAGGTTTCTACGTATAAATCGTATGAATTATATAAGATTTATCGAATTAACTCTAATTACACTTCTAACTTTACTCAATTTAATAAATCTGTACAAGTATCAAAGTTTTGATGTGAATAAGTACGGCCATCAAAGTCGGACAGTTGATTATACATGGCATTTGTTCCATGACTCCCCAAGGACTTATTTTAACGCTAGAATACACTGCTCATTTATTACTCCGATGAGCAATGGTTAAATGTATTACATTATTCCCAATATCTCCCTATCTACGCAAAAAAATTTCTCAAGAGCTCCTGTCGAATCAAAGAATTATTATTCTCTATACAATTTTATTCTAAACCCAAAAAATCTATTAATAAAACCAAATAAATTTCTCCATCCCCAACCTCAACAAACCACATCCCACCTCTCCAACCAACCCTCCACCTCCAAAACCTTCAAAAACCTACAAAAACACCCATCACCTACACCACCACCGTCATCATCATCATCATCATCATCATCATCTTCGGCGAACACTGAAGGGACCAGAGCAGCTCCAGAAGCAGCGCAGCACGTGCATCGGAATTGGGGAAGCCAGCACACATCCGGGCCGAAAGGACCAGGCCGACGAGACGGCGACACCGGCACAAAGGCGGAACGCAGCCCGCGTTACACGGATATCGCGCGCGGCACGTGCAGCACGGACGTGACGTGAATTTTCGCGCCAGACGTCTTGTGTAGCCGGATCCCCGGCGCGTCATCCTATTTGCGATAGGCCCGCATGTACATGTCTCTCCCACCCCTCTCCTCGAGCCTCTTTTTTTCATACAGCTGCATGTTGGTACCTACGCTTTTTTGCGCTCGTAAAAGCTTTGTGAAAGCCGGTCTCTCTTTTTTTTGCAGTTTGTCGCGGGGATTCGGATGTGTCTGGCGGATCGATCGGAGCGCCGACGTGTTGGCGCGACACCGGGCCGTGTTTCGGCTGCGGCTGGCTGCGAGGGCTTTGTAATATTCCGAAATTCGTGAATCGCTCGGGATTCATGCCGTTTCCTCCTGCCTATACATGTACAATATCTCTTCCATCACTCCCAGTACAAACACATCTCCGGCTGCACTTTCATCCGAGATTACTTAATAAGCGACCCCCCTTGGCATAACACCGTATACGCATCTTCCTCTGGGGCGTTTAAAAAATCGCCACTCAAGAAATCCGCCTAAAAGCCGTATTATACGCGCCCGTCCAGGCGGCTTTTCACACGGAGACTCTCCCCCAGCGCGCTAATGTAAACATAACGACGCTGGCTATCGATCATCCCTTGCGCGAAGATTCGATTCTGCGTTCCGCGAGGCGAGAGAAGAGTACACACTGCGAAGAAGAGAGCTGCAGGCGCTTCCTGTTATCGCTGTAAATATTGTCCTTACGGTTGCGGCCCGTTAATAAAATGCACCCTTCGCGCGACTCTCCCTCATCCCTTTCATTTTCCCTTCTGCAAATACGAAGACACCACTTCTACGGGGGGTGGTTGAACCTTCGCGTGCTCCCGGTACGAATGTAAGTGATTGCTCGTGGTTGTATACAGCCGTGAGTCACGGCTATCGGCCGGTCCATTAGACGGCGCTCCAGCCTCCGTCTCTCTTATTTTCGATATCGGAATATCGGGGCCTGCGCAAACTGTCGCTCTCGCTATGGGCTCTGATTAACGTGAGTCAGCGGGTTCGGACTGCGTGCGAGCCGAGTGAAAAGCGGAGGGGGTGGATGTGGCTGTAGGAGATCGCTGGGTTTGGCTATGGGTTATTGGTGAAGGGACGCGAGTGCGGTTGCAGAGAGGAGGCCTTTTATGAAGAAGGATGGGATGTGGATCGGCTGATGTGGTAATCGCGGCGATGATGTAGATGGTTTTTTTTCTTTAGAGTGGGTGTATTGGGGATTGGGGAGGGGTTGCAATAATAATAAGGTAACTTGGAGATTATATCGTAGTTCTTCTCGTATGTTTAATATTATAAAAATGTTGGGATTGATGTAAAAACGGTTTTAATGAAAATAATGAATTAAAACTTTCATCCTTATGAATTACTCTTATGTACAATGAATAACTCATTCTGTATCGTGATTACACTTTACGATATAATTCATACATTTTCTTAGAAATCTAGTAAATAAAAAATTACCCTGATAGAAAATTGACCATATTCTGGGCAGAATTTCTGGTCAACCAATGTTAAAATGACACTTATCTAATGATTCTGGAAACGCTCTGAAGAGAATTTCTAGATAAGTCTCTTTTAACTTTTGTTGACTAGAAATTCTGCCCAGAATCTGGTCAATTTTCTACCAGGGTAGTTTATCGCGTAATTTTAATTTCAAAAAAAATTTTCCAACTCGCGTCACGCGAAAGCCGAATTCCAAACAAAAGCATTCAAACCTATTAACAAAATTGAAAAATCCAATAATTACAACGCGACCTCGCATCTTCCTCCCTCGACCCGAAACACACCTCCAAAAAACAACTCTCAACTAACGAGTCCACCCCTCTCCACCAGAGAATCCATCCTCCGCGCTTCTCCTTTCTTTTTTCGCAAACCGCAATAATTGATCGGCTCCGCCGCGGGGGGCTCGATGCAGCCCCTCGAACTACCAGAAGCTCGTCTCGTTTATACAGCGCTCGTCAAATATCGAGCGGGCATGATTAGGTCACTTCGGAGCCTCGGCCGAAAGTCGTTAAGAACTGTAATTCGTTTTATTGCCGCTTGCTGCGCCCGCCGCTTCGGGCAGTATAAGTAATAGCTGGAAATTCTTTATGGCGATGTGCGCGCGTGTGCGCCTTTTTCCCCGACGCCAACTCGTTGCTCTCTCGGGCGATTTCATTAGAGGCACGCACGCGCGTCACTGTGTTGTAGATGCGGAGCTGCGACGCTATGGATTTGTGCGATGTACGTAAGAGAGAGAGTATAAAGATGGGATGATTGTTTTATTGTTCTGGGTATTTTCGAGCGTTTATGCAGGAGAGGCTGAATTAGACGTGCGACGATCGATGAGTCAGAAGCGAGTTTAAAAAAGATTAAAATTTGCATTTTAATACTTTAGGTTTTTTGTGAAGAGATAAAACGATGGTTTGATTAAGTGGTGCTAAAGTGATTGCTTGTAATATGAATGTTTATTTTCATTATTAATATATTTCGATTATTTATTACGATGTGAAGTATGGAAATTTCAATCGCCACTAATTTGATTTTGAAACTGATGAAAAACAATTGAAAGCGGAAATATTAACGCTATATGTAACCTTGTAAGTGAAAATGCAATGTAGTGAAAATTCCAGTTCAGTAATTAATTAGATTTTCCGTATTGAAAAATTAACACTATTCTTCGCAGGCTGAACATTGTACACATCGCAGTGCGTGCTAGTAACGGTGTGACTAATTGGTATGAAGATTCAATGAATGTGCATTGATGTAAGCGCAATCGAGCGCGCAATTAAAGTCAAACAAACGCACAGCAATGATAAATAACAATTATAGCAGCCTATGAAACGACTATGGACTGGTATTATGATGCTGTTTAATAACAATGACGCTCGTTAATTGAATAATTAATGAAAGTATCTCGAATTTTACGATCGTGTAACTAAAGATCTATTATAAAATGGTAATTATCTTGCGCATGTTTAATAATATTAGCTTTAATAATGAGTTTTATTTTTTTGGTATAGTTTGAAATAAATTTTTGAAAAGATAATTACAATATTACTATATATTAATTATTTTATTGAATAAGATATATATTTATTTTATCTTTTAATAATTTATAAATTAATTTGCGTAATAAAGTAATCATTATTGTAATGTTCATCAGTAAAATGATTTGAGGAAACTACTTGTTATTATAATATGATTGAAAGACTTTAAGTTTCCTGTTTTTTATCCCAAATTGATCAGATTACATTATCAGATTAAGAATTAATTATTACTAAAATTATCTAATAAATAATCTTAAGGTAAAAAAGTATTAAAAAAAATAAGATTTAGATATTACTTTAAATTATTTATCAATACTTTCAAAAGTTTGTCTTATACTATATCTATAAAAACTTGATTCTTAAAACAAAAAAATCAATTAACAATTTCATAGCTTGTAAAAATTTTCTCTAACCATAAAGTACTTTAAAAAGCGTACTAAAAACGCTGCAAATTGATCGGCACTAAATTTCCTCAGACTTAATTAATATAGCGTTGAGCTTACTCCCGCTCAATCCATTTTCTAGATTGCACCTGTTTACATATTTTTATGTTCGAAATACAGTTAGGATTTTGAAATTTGTTAGTATAAAAGCCAGCAATACTTCTTCTACTTTCTAGTAAAAATCAATTCAGTATATGTGTGTTATATTGTCAAACTTTAAATAATGTTTTTTTTTTTTAATTAAACCTATAATTAAATAATTACTATAAAAGGCAATAAAAAAAAATTTTAATTCAAAAGCATGAACATATTGCCAAATGCTTGATTATCTCTAAAATTTTCTATTGTTGTTTCTACTGTTGTAAATATTATAAGCTTTTAAAAGTATGCAAGAGTTTGGAATAGATTACTAACTTTAATATCGGGAAAAAGTTGTATAAAGTTGAATATTTTGGCACAGGGATTTATAGCAGCTCTATAATTATTACTATATTTATTTAGTAATTTATGTATATTGAGAGAATATTTTGTAATTGTTTTTAAAACTTTAGTTTTCCGCAGGTTTTAAAAAGTTATGGAATATTGTACGTTTTAATATTTTATCAATATGAATAAAAAGTTTTAGATCTATACCAATATTTACAAACATTCTTAATATATGGAATCTCAATTCTGTTACACACACACGTTGATATGTATGTTTTTTTTGAGATGGGTGTTGCAATTTATATTTTCATGACTGTTTCGTATATTACTAAATAATTCATTTCTACTCTAAAAATTTCAAAACTAATTTTTTAAGTATCTATTTCTTTCATCAGAAAGTCTCTTCCGTAATTCAATAACAATCTGCTAAGTTCAGCTAATAACCACATAATCGAAATTTTTTGTGTAATGTCTTGAAAATAAAATAAAATGAAAGACGTGTTATTCAAACTAAATGTCTAAAATGTCAGCACTCCCAAGTAATCCTCTAGCCACGACAATATAACTATATGCCTTTGCATATCCAAACACTAGACTTTGAACGTTCCGCAGAAACTCGCAGGCGGGAAAATGCAATAATGCTCGTGAAATCAAAGCGAATCTCTCTCTCTCTCTCCCCTCTTTTTCTTTCCTTTTCTCTCCTACTCTGTTCTGAACGCAATAAATATCAAGCACAAGTGGAAAGCGAGAGAGCGAGATGGAAAGTACTCAAACGCCTTTGCACGTTCGTACTTTTACATACCTATATATACGAAAAGCAGAGGGAGAGAAGCACTCGATATATAGCGGCTGAACGATGGGCTGGCCACTGCCACTGCGCGCTGCAAGCTGACGGATCAATAATCGCCGATATATACGGAAACAAATATGAGCCAGACTGCGCGCCGCGACCTCACCGCGACAGAGCGGCTCAATTTTTATTTAAGCGTCTATCTTTTTATTAGAGCCGAAGCCGTTGGTAGGCTGCGATCCGATTGGTTTTATAAAATGGACTTAACTATTTTTTGGGGGTGGGTGTGTGCGTGTGGATGTATATGAATAGGTACAGTTTTTCGTGAAATTGATGAAAAAATGTAAAATACTGTGAGGTATATGAACGTAGTACTGTGGGATATGCAATAAACAAGAGGATGTGTGGAGAAAAGGAGAGGAAGAAGCTTTGCGCGATGCAATTATTTATCGAGCTTAATGGAAAGGTTTTAAGTTCAAAACTCTCTCGCGTATGATTGTATCTTTGTTCATACTGTAAATAAATAGTATATTGAGGTATAAGCTTGCTATATACGTGTGAGCTTTTTTCAAATTAGACAATTTCAATGGTGTATACGGAAGATACCTATATAAATGTCGTTGATACAACTGGATCCGAAATTTTCATGCGAAAGCACTAAGTGTACTCTTTTACAAATATCGAAAATCTAAAATATCAAATTTATTTACATTTTCTTAATTATTTCTTAGCACGCTTAATCCAATTAAACTCCAGTCTGAAAAACGTATTTCCCTTTACAATAGCACGGAAAATCTTCCCTCTGCTAAACCTAGCGACTTTTCGTTCGTTATTTATACTTATGCCCCATCCCGGATCTCAAAAAAAAAGAACAAAACGAAAGCCGGAGCGCGACTAGGCATCAGAGATAGACTAACGAGGGCGATTATCCGAAACAAAAGCGCGGGCAAAGGGGTAAAGATGGGTGATTAAAAAGGCTCAAAGATCCCGTGGAATGCTAACGAAGCAAAGAGGGAGTAGGGCGGATGAAGAGAAGAAGCCGCACCCTCCTCCTTCGGCCTGGCGTGTGATGCGATCTAAAGCGAGGTCACTTAATCGCTTAATCCACTTGCTCCGTAGTTAACGGTTCTTCCACTTCGGTTCTTCAATTTACGGCGCTCTTTGCGAGCCCCACACATGCAAACTCACACACATGGCGCCCTGTATATCTATACCTTTTATCTCAATAAAGGGCGCCACGTACACGTATACACACACACACGTTGGGTATGTACGTATATAGAGGCGGCCTTTGCTCCTAGCAGAGCGATAAGGCTCCTCCGCTCTGTATATACCTTGTCCCAAGTTCCTCGGTCCTATAAACTTTGTCTACCCGGAAGGCAGAGTCCCGCATGTAGAGCTAGCTAGTAGCCAAGATCTTGCTATCTGGCAGAGCGCGCTCAGATGTAGTAGTAGTCTCTGACCGACGTTGTACTAAGTGATCTGACTAGCGCGGAAAAAGAAGCCCGAGACAGAGAGATAGCTGCTGGATGGCTTAAGCTATCCCACGGGCTTTCCGTCTATTCATCCTAGATATAGCTTTCCCTTCTGAGCGCAAAAGAGCTTGGTGGAGCCGACGGTATCCTGGATTTTCTTCTTAATTACTGTTGCTGGGATACGTGCATGGAAAATGCGATTAGATTGGAGAAAATTCTTATTTTGTTTCGGTATTGTGTACTGTTTTTGTAGATCAGAGCGTTTGGTATTTTAAGAAGTGAAGTTGTGTGATATGACTGATGCTTTTTTTAAATTGCTTAATTATAAATGAATAATGAACAACTAATTTAACAAAATTACTTTTATTGTATAATATATTTAAAGTCGTCAAAACATTCAACAAGATTAATAAACAAGTTTAATAAAATGCAAATCGTGGTCTGATTCTAAGTGCTTTAAATAAATAAAAAATGCATATTATACTCAATTATATTATTACTTATAACAATTATTCATAATAAGCTTAATCACGTCCTAATACACGTTATTATATTACATTTTTTAATACGTTTGTCGCTGCAGAATTCTTTATTTTTATCTCACTAAAAACTACGTTTTTTCACGCACTTTTTCAAAGGAGGCCTATATGCTACAAATTATTTGGAGCACTCTCTAGTGAAATGTAATACCGAAGAAACAATTTTTCAAGCGGTCGACCCTTAGAAAAGGGCGTGCACATTTTAACTCTGAAGAGTGACAAATCGCTCCCTTCAGCACCGTAAAAATTTTAACTCTAAAAAAATTACAGCTATAGATTCCAGCATTAATTTAAGTCAGCAGCGACGAAAAATATATGACCGACGATTTTGCATCCCAATCAATACTGTTTAGTACTAGGAAATGTTTGTTAAAAATTTAGAAAGTAATCGAAATTTTATATCTGCTGTTTTTAAAAAGGAAATTCAAATTATTGCATGACTTGATTAATGTTAGTAATATAACTTAAAATTCACTTTTTGTTTAAAGATTATAAATTCAAATTTCTCTGTTGAATTTATGCTATTAAGAGTTTTCAAATTTATACACTGAAATCTTAATAAATCTCGCCGTAAATTTCTAATGACTCATTAAGACAAAAATATAAGAAAACTATACGTGTAAGTAGAATACACCTAGTTTAGTAAGACTAATCAGATACAGTACTCGTTGACAATACAGCTACAATATTTCGATTTTTTAGTGCACCCAAGGCGAAAGAGGGATCATTTTCTTTATACATAGAATAAAAAAACTGATTCATTAATATTAAAAAGTGCTCTGGACATTCGCAACTGGACGTTCGCAAGAGCATGCTTTGTACTAATACGCAAGCGTAGAGCACTTTATTCCCAGGTAAATAATGCAGCACTTTTTTTCTCAGCTGATAGAGAATAAACACGTCATTTTAGACCGAAATATGATGAAAATGTTTGTAAATATTAGTTAAAAATACATAAATGAAAACCATATCCAATTTGAATCGCAATTTTGAAAAAAAATAACAAAGCAATTTTAGCAAGACAAATTTATTCAACGCATGCATGTTTTAAATTAAAAAAAATATTTTCTTTTCCTTAACCAACGACACATTCGCTTAAATAATTTCTCAATAATAAATAACTTACCCACACCAATTTAATTTGTTTCCACCACTCGCCACCAACCTAAAAAATTGTCAAAATCATCTCACCATCAGCAACACCATTATCAACAAGCCCCGCTCTCTCCCAACACCTCGGTCCCTCCGCAAGCTGCCCCAACCAAAAAGACCATAATAAAGTGAACCCAAGCGCTGGCGCGCGCTACTGCCGGGTGACGCTGCGGTTATTTTAATTAATAGCGGCGCGCAGCCATCCGTCGAGCGCTCTCTCTCTCTCTCTCTCTCTCTCTCTCTCTCTTTCTCTCTCTCTCCCTCTCTCTCTGTGTGTACATGTATACATCGAAGGGAGGAAAAGCGCGGGAGGCGATAGCCACAGCCGCGCACTTAATCGGGCCTGACTTTGCAATTCCCCCGCGTCGCGTCATTAAACACTCTGTACACACGGGAAAAAGACGCGGGAGGCAGGTCCGATGCGCGCAAGGCGTGGTGTGGGGGGTTTGCATCGATCGAAACGTCATCGCGGCCAGTGCGCCATGGCTTAGTATAATGAACACGTTTTCGATAATTAATAACCTGGGTAAGGTGGGCGAGAAGAGATTTTTAACGTCTTGTTTATGAGTAGATTTCAGTAGTTTTCTTTTTCTGGATAAGTAAAATTCGAAAGTTATATGTACTTCATGCGTATATAAGCAAGGTGAGAAAACTAAAATAACATTTGTTAAATTTTACAAAAAATAGTGTAGTGTCGTGTTAAAATAATAATATAATTTTTTAAATAATATGTAATGTAATAATTAAATATCATAAATCATAATTAAAAGCTTTCTAATTATTAATTGGGTTCAGTTGGCTAGTACCTCTATTTATACAAACAAGACATATAAGGCAAAAACGATTATTAAATTATTTTGTAAAAGATAAATACCACTTTATCGTGAGATATACAATACTTTCCTCCCTAGGAGCATAATACACACATTTTCTCTGTTCTTAAATTATTTTAAGGTTTTGTTTATTAGACTCTTATTTTATAAGAATTTTAATAATTTTACTTTGTTATTCATTTTGTAATTATTAGTTTTAATAAACACTACGGTAGAAGAATGATATTGAATGATAAAGGTCACAGTACTAAAAAATTAAAAGCTATTAGAAATTACGTATTCGTTATTGAAAATTAACTTTAATCTCAAGTATAAAAGTAAATGTATTTATTATAAATAAGCCTATTTAACATAATTTTGGCTAATAAGGACTTATAATTTATTTCTATTTCGTACTTGAAAAAGAAATAAAAATTGTCTATAATAATTCTCACAGTAGAGTCGCCTAAAATTAAATCAAATTTTTTTAAATCAGCTGAGAACTAAAAAGTACTTGCATACACGGAGTAAAAAAGCAATATATTTTTAAATGAATTATTTTGAAGGGGTGCCGTATCTGATTGTTAGAATATTTTTTATTTAAAAGCCTCCAATCCAGATCTTATATAAATAATAGTGTATCATTTAACTCCATTTACTTATTCATTTTGAAATATTTAAATAAATTTTCAACCGGTTGAATGATAAAATTAAATAACTCAAATAAAGCATTTTAAAGTAAGCGTTAAATCGAATAAAATAAAAATAGAAAATTAATAAAATAATTTCATTTTTACAAAAAAAGCAGTAAAATGCCAAAAAATCTTCTAATACTCATTTACAATGTAAATGTAGAAAAGTGATATTAACCTCATATGGATGTTTTTTAAATAACGTTTGCTTACTTGCATTCATATCGTTCAGTAAAAAATTTTACACAAAATTAAAATGACATCTTTTCATCTATCTCGCAAAATTTTTTGATACTATGAACAGAAAATTTGATAAAAATAAACACATATTGTAAAAATGTATTTAAACTTGTGAAACGAAATCTATAAACAGTTTTTGACATTTTATAAGTACATTTTAAATTATCAATGCAATTTTTAGGTTTTAATCTTATAGCACTTCAATAAAATAGATTGTAATATTAGATCCCTCAAGATTGTGTTCAAATAAGTGTGAGATACAAAGTGAAAAAATCTATAGAATAATTCGAATTAGCTTTTATTACTTCAAAATATGTCAGTAAATATATTTAATATTAAATTTACGATTAAAACATATGAATTTTCAATAATAAATACATAATTATGATTTTTCTTTTTTTAACCCAGTCCAGTCCCGTTAATGGTACTTAAATTTAAAGCTGTATATTTTATTGATTTTTTTCCTTATACTATTAGACTATTTATACTGCAAAAATATACTGGGATTTCTATTCATACTTCAACGATTAGGATTATTCAAAAGATCTGCGCTTATCTATTCATTTCCAGTGTTAGAATAATTAATTTATGTACATTAAGTCTTTTGAATAATCGAGCAATGTAATTGTATGTGTGATAAACAATCAAAGTCATCAAGCTAATACGTTGCATTCTCGAAAATTATTTCAAGCATCGATATTTTTAAATACGATACTCAAATCTACCACTGACTATATTTAACATCATAAATTCTTAAATGTTTTTGAAATTAGTGAATTCTAACTGTTACATATTTTTCAAATTGCCTACTAATTGCTTACAATATTATGCTTTTTTCCACAATTTATAGCCATTTACTAGCCATTTTTTAACACTTTTAATGTAGAATGGATCTCATTAACAATTCTAATAATAAGACTACCAAAAAGTAACTAAATCTTTTTCTTTAATTTTGAATCCATTTCTATTAAAACACCCCCAGTCTTTCAAAAAATAAATCAACAAAACATTTTCTCCAGAGAAAAAATAAATGAGACATCATATCATCGGCGCGAGAACTGGAACAAAATAATTTAACAACTTGTGAACAATGTCTTCCCGACGTGAGCACAATGCGAGTTGTCGAAAAGTTTTCTTTAGTCGCCGCCTCCTTCTTGTCACATCGAACGGATCGGTGCGCTATATTGGCATGATTTTCGGACAATTTGGCCGCAAGTGTCTACCTCGGCTACCAACCCGGAATTTGTACGAAGTCTAGGAAACTGCGAATCTCAAGATATCACGGGCTGTTGATTCCGAATAGCATGTCTGCTGATAATAATTGGGAAAGACCGAGGGTGCACGTATATATATATATGTACGACAAAAGAAATGCTCGGAGCATCGAGTAAGAGGCAAATAATGGGTCTAATACACACACGCGCGCACACACACACACACACATACACACACACACACAAACTCGGAAAAAGGAATCCTTTCGTTGTAGTGAGTGTTTAGTGTAGTGTGAGATGAGTTTAACTCTATGTGAAGTAATATGAATTGTGTTATTATAATTTTGGTAATCTGCAACCTTTGGTAATTAAAAAAGCTTATAAATTCTTTATGTATGTAGATGTTCATGTTGATGTAGATGTTGATAGAATAAAGTTTTTAGCGTTACGGTGTTTAAATTTTCTCAATATTAATACATAGAAGAATCATTATAATTTTTTATTTAAAACAATACTTGTTTTTGTATTGCATAATAGATCTATAGCGCAATAAACAAAATCAATAATAATTTAATTAACTATTTAATTCAATTAATAGATAATCATTTAAATCTTAAAAAAATACAGCGTTAATATTTTAGTAACATGGGATTTCCCTGTCATTACTCATAAGTAAATCTATATTAAGTATTAGAGAAATGAAATGAAAAGTATAGAAATTTTATATATTTCTATGATTAAATTCCGCATATTTCCTTGTTCTTTTATTTCCTTGTTATTCAGTATTTTCTTTTAAGCCTTAAAAATGTAATAAATTAATTAAAAAAAAAAAAGAATAAATAATTATTGTAAAACTTTTATTGCGTAAGGTAGTTCTATTACTTTTTATAACCTACGCCATACAAATTTCTACTGATTACTGTTTTGTAATCTAAATATTATTATAAGTGTTATTTAAAATTGATATGTTAATCGCTAGACTAAATATGCAAATGTTTCATTTTAATTTTCCCTGCAAATATCAAATGGTGAAATAAATTGGTTTTGTAAATGACACGAATACTTAAAACCAAAAAACATTAAATTATTATTGTATCACTTATTGCGCAATAATTTCATATATTAAATTCATTTTAAAAACAAATGTAGTTTATGAAGCGACATTATATATAATCAAACTAGTAAAACAATATTCGTGAAAACCCTGAAAATCGATACAAATGTTACTATTTCAAATTACATCGGATTCAAGCCCTCTCTAGCATAAATTTCCACCGACACCCAAAACTTCTAATGAGACCACAGAATCCCTCCTCTCTCTCCCTGAATTTTCCGAAAAACGCGAACCCGATGTGAGAGATCGAAAAGAAAGCTAGCAAGCGCGCATAATGATGCCGCAGCAGGAACCTCGCGTGAATATCACAATGTTCACCTCCACGTATTCGCGGCGTCAGCTGTAACTTTCGTCGGGAAAATCGACTCAAGTTTCCGGCAGCTCATCTCTCTCTCTCTCTCTCTCTCTCTCTCCCTCTCTCTCTCTCTCTCTCACTCACTCTTTCCGTGCACACGAGAGCAGGAAAGTTTCCCAGAGTCCTTAGCGCATGATCATGACTCGTTATAGGCGTCCGCCGTTTGTTTGGTTCTCATTTGGCTCTCTCTCACTCACTCTCTCTCTCTCTCTCTCTCTCGCTTTCTCTCTCTACATGCTCCACTTCTGCTGTATTCTCGAGCCTTTTTTCAAGAGAGAAAGAGAGGAGGTTCGCGAAATCAGGAGGATAATGGATCGTTATTTGGAAGGCAGGCACCCCGATGACGATTTCGATCGGTCGATCGTAATTGTGCGCTCAACGAGCTCGTTGTGCGAAGTTTCGGCGGTAAGGTTCGACGCCGGTAACGATTTTTTACCGCGGCCCCGGGTCATTAGCAAAGTTTCGGGCTGCGAGAACGAGTGTCTGTGGTGAGGAAGACGGTTCGGCAGATCTTGGCTCGACGACAGAGAGGTGACACGGATTTTTGCGGATTGAGATTCGTGTTATGAGGTTTTATATGCAGAGATAGAAGATGGGTTTTGTGAGAATATTATTATTATTGACATGTTGAAGCGTGCATCGATAGAATTTCAAAGTGTTTTGGATGTTCTTCACTGAGAAAAAGGATTCCTTACATTTAAGAAATTATAGCTTTGACGGACAAAAAGTGCGTAAATGGTAGTAAATTTTACTGTAGTTTGAGAAATAATTATTTAAACAAAAGAAAAGTGCCTATTCAACAAAATTATGAATGATTAATATTAGGTATTATTAATTTTTTAAATTTAGTTTACTTAAATAGAGCAAATTCGCATATTACTTCCAAGGGTAGTTTGCTGCCCGAGCGTAATTACCCGAAGAAATAATTGAGTTTACTCTCGAGGTGCATATAGTACTTTTTTCTTACCTTCACTGTGGCCAGTTATTTGTTTTTATTTTATTTTTTTAATATTTTTTCTATTTTTTTAATAAAAATGCTATTAGGGAAATAATAGGCTATTATTTCCCTTCTCGAGAATTTTGGAAATAATATACCACATTTTACGCGTTTTTTTTAAGGAAATAAGTGACTATCATCGTTAAGGTAGAAATAACAGAACATTAAAAAATTATTATTACAGTGTATTAAAAAAATGTTTTTATATATAAGAATATGTCTATAATTCTTTTTTCTCAAAAAAGCTACTACTTAAAAATGTTCTTGTGCGAAGATTTTAATAAATCTGACAGTTTTCACAGACTTTTAAAAAGAGGATCCGCGTGAAAGCTTTTAAACGCAAGAAACTGGCTTCCAGCTCGTCGCGCCTCTTAATTCTCACTCCTCACTCCACTACCAAAATAAAAACTCGACAAAGAACTAATCCAGTATTCACAACAATGGCATATGGTACTGAAAATCCTTTCTACAAAAAAAAAACCTTAAATTGTCAACAACAACAACAAAGCTTTACATCCTTTCCATTAGAGCTAAACTCGTACTTGAATAATTTGTACTTGTAGCTTTTAATTTTAATGCACTCATTCAACTGCATTACACCCACGCTCTATATTATCCCTACAACAGCGGAACCAAGTAAATAAAGGCTGCGTTTTCCTCAAAAACATCTCGCCTCACCTCTCGCTTTTTCCCCGTAACAAAAATTAATGCCACGCGCTTTCCCGCGCGCAGCAATGACCGGCAGCCACTCCGCTAATTGGTAGACCGCGCCAGCCCCTAAAAAGCGCTTTAGTCATGCGTGTATATACACAAGCCGTGCGTCGACCGCGCGTAGATAAGGGGAGAGAGAAAAAAGATGCGCGGCCTACCGAAGGGGCCTTTCCTCGGCAAACAATCCGCTCATTATACTGACTGCAGAGGGTAAACGTACGGCCACGCGCGACTCATTACCTTGCGCAAATTCGTTGACCCGTGTAACTCGGAACCCCGAGGAAGTAGGAAGTATTTTTTTTTTTTTTCATTTCTCGAACGTTACCGAGTGCTTTGGCATAATTTTTTAAAGAATTGGACGGATGTTTTAACGTTAATCTTGAAGACAATTTTTTTTCGGGAGTCTCGGGGCGGGTCGTTCGTTTGGCGCTACGTGAGACCACTTTGAATTGGCGTCTTTTGCGAAATCGACATTTTTAAAACGGGCCGAGCCCGGGTCCGAGGGAGCCAGACATCTCCGTCTTCCTCGTTATTTATTTCATTCGACGCTAAATTTCATTTAGCTAGTGTTTCCATCCGTCAAGCCTACGTGATAGTTTTCGCGAAGCAGCCGGAGCCGGGGCCGTAGCCATCCTCTTAAGTTCTGCAGCAGCCGACGTCGGCGACGTCGATGCACGTAGCCTGTTCTTATCTTACGCTGATCCGTCACAATAATATTTAAAATATATGATTTGATAATTTTGAATTTTAGTTAAAAGTAAGGCAAGTTGATATTATTAATGCGGTAATGTAATTGCAAATTTCTTCTGTCGTATTAACGTCAAAATAAAACATCGTTTCAACATTTTTTAGCCATACTTTTCCATTATCAATCTTCATTTTCATCTCCCCAAATACCAAAAACTTCAGCCGTAAACAAAGCCGAAATGAAATGAAAAACCACGCGCTATCGCCGAAAAACACTCCCCGAAGCTCATTAAGCACAAACTAAAAAAGCCCGCTCAGATAAATCTAACTTTACTCCGAAAAAAGCATCCCTCCCACACCAAAAACAAAAATATCGTCCAGAATTCTCTCTCGCAAAACCGAAATAAAACACTGACCCGTACCTACTCAAATTCGTTTTACAAAAACACCGACCAACCACCCACGCGAATTCAAAATTTCAACTATCACCCCAAAAAATCCAGCTTCCACTATCTCCAGGCTCGTTATACATCTACCTCGAGCCATCCAACCATCTCTCCTCCTAGCGCATCATCGGCCCGAAAAAATAGAGGGAGGGCTGCCTTGGGCCGCGCGCGGCAAAGTTTGCAAGAGGAGCCAGAGAGCAGCGCACGCGTCGCAGATGCACGAATGAAGAAACTTGCTCCTGGGCGTCCACTTTTTCTCACCCTCTCTCGCTCTCGCGCAGGGATAGGAAAAGTTTTTCGCGAGGCAGCCGCCGCCAGCGTCGTTTTTCTCGCGCCCGGCTCTTATTAAATTATGAGCGACGCACGCCTAGATACACGCGCCCTGGGAAAAAAAAATGGCGCGTAAAATACGCGCAGACGCTGCGCTGAGCAAAAAAAAAAAAAGAGAACGAGGGGTGGAGGAGGTAAGAAAGAAAGGAAGAATCAATCTCGGCCGCGCGAGCAAAGAGAAGAGAGAGGGAAAACTCGGTCCGATCTCTATCTCTGGGCGGCGGCGTCGTAACTTTTAGTTGGAAAGTTATATCTTCGTTCTTTTCATCCCGCCGGGCGAATGAAAGAGCCCCCGCGCTCCGAGGGGGGGTATAACGAGACGCGTCCTTTCTCTATCTCAGAGAGAGAGCGCTACCTCGTCACACCGAGGCGCGCGCATTTGGCATTACGATATGACGGGGATATCGAAGGCTCGCGCGCGCGCGCGCGGGCGCAAGTTTCGCTGCGGGGCGATCGGAAAATCCCTCCTGGATAAGTTTCTATATAGGTAGACGACGGGGCATGAAGTTGGTCCATTTCGCCAGCGCTTTGATCAGAAGCTGCCTGCGGCGATCCTTTCTCCCTCGTTCTCTCTGTCTCTCTGCGGTTTTCTCCTTTTCCTTGCGCGCTTTCTCTCTCTCTCTCTATGTGTATCCTACCGATCGCTGCGGCGACGTCAACTTGCCAGAGTCGTTAGCGAGGGCGTGCATGCAAAAGACTGCGTTTTCGACTCTGCGAGTGTGTCTTTTAGGCGCGCCGATTTCCTGCGACGACGCGCTCGGTCGAGCATAAGAGGCTCCGAGTATATATACGTGTATGTGTGTATGTTTCGTTTGTCCGTGGCGACTTTGACGAGGTGCGATCAAACGAGTCTCGTATAGCCACGAGATTGCCAAGATTTTCTTGCTTTTTGAGGATCACACTTCTCAGCTGGAAGCTTTTGAATGCAGCAAGCTTACCGGAGATGTGCATTTGTGTTTTTGCAGTTTGTTGGAGAAGGTAATGCATTCAAGAAGTTAATCCTCTGGCTGAATAAACGCCCGGCTAAATCCAGCCCGGAGTGAGAAGTGCGCTAATGCCGCGGCACATAAGCGACGCTAAACAACAATAACAGCGGTAAAGCGCAGGCTGCGTTAAAGCGCTGAATGTACTAATGCATCATAACTCGCGTAAACCCTTGTAAAATTGTATTTTACCTACGCGAAATTACATCAGTTTGTATTAATGTTTGTTATAGTTATGACACGGTGAAAATTACTTACGATAATGTTTATGTAAACGTTTTACATTTGTTTAGATTTAAGAAAGGGACGAAAGTTGATTATGCGCATTATTGTTTTCCCAGGAGTAATTAAATCTTTATAATTAAACTCTTTATGGCTCGAGACAAAGGGCAGTGTTCAAATATTTGAAGAGCAGATATTTAAAATTCACGTTCCATTCGACTAACGCCCGGCTAACATCAAACAAAAAGCGGCGAGCCTTAATTAAAAAAGAAAGCAACGGACACCGACATCCGACACTCGAATATCTTTTCCTTCGAGCTTCAAGTTCCGATGTTCACTTCAAAAAGCCGTGAGCGGCAGCGGCAGCACGTGCGCTTTTATTTAATTAAAAAGCCAGGCTGCCGCGTCTCTCTCTCGCTCGCCTCCTATATAAGAAATCTTAAAGCAATTTGACCGATCGCATTGATTAAAACCCGTCGAGCCGAAAAACAGCCAATCAAAGGAGCAGCCGGCCATCAATAACAATAAAATTCGCACCGAATCATACACTTCGACCCCTCTGTTCTTCTTCTTTTCTCTCTTGCAGCGCCAGCGTCTCTGCTCCGTAACAATTAATCACCCCGGTAAGAAAAAAAGGGGGGCGAAGCCCCCCTACGCTCGCATCATCAATTTCGCGTTTAATAAAAAACACATTCACGCGGCGGCATTTTCCGCGAGATTAGAGAGCAAGCAGGCAGACAGGTCAAAAGGTCGACGCCAACAAAGGGGACTTCTAATTCGCGAAATTACACGTATCGGAATAAGGAAAAAGGGCCCCCTACGTGGGCGCCCCTGCGCTTTTCAGTGCTGGATGAATGGCTAAATTCTAATCATGGAGCGAACGTAAATATATATATTTGACGCATTGTGTTGGGTGTATGTGTGGATTCCAGTCACTCCTTGATGTTAATGATTATGTACTGAGCACAGTACATTCGGAGTAAAAAATTATTTGCGATGACCAAATGAATACAACATCGTTATTGATAATATGGATGAGTAGAGAATTTTTTTCGTTATACCTGTTAAGCGATTGACATTTTTTTTGCAATTCTTGTAATTGAAAATTTATTTTGACAATTGATGAGCATTGTTAAGTTTGTTATTAATGCTAAAATTAGTTGTGAATAATACTAATGTATTAATTGTTTTAACGAAAATAGAAATAATTGCTTTCATGTGACATAATAAAACTTGATTGATAATTTTTTTAATGTTTGTCAGATAAAATAGCACAGTCATTTACAATTTTAATAAATCTTAATGAGTTATTATTGTATTATCAGTTTTATTATTTTATCATAGGCACTAAGCTCTAGAAAAAGACAAAAAAAAGTATAGAATTTAATAATAAAAAAAATAATAAAAAATTATATATTCTAGTAATTTATTATTTATTTTCAGCTGCACGAAAATAATTAAATAATTATACAAAATTTATTATTTTTAATCTTAAGTTGGGATAATATTTAATTTATATTTATACTTAATATAATATAAAATTTATTGAAAAGAATTAACATAATTTTCTAAAACAATGTACACCATCTCTTTTTTTTTATTTCTTCGCAATTGTATTCATTGATTGAAAGATTACAAAACTTTTAAGTAACAATTTACAAACTTTTATCTACTATGATTGAAAGAAGATCAATTGCCAAATTCGGATTAGAAGTTTTGAATGATTTAAATTCTGAAGATTCAATTACAATTATATCCTTTTTATGAGTAATAATAAAATCAATCATTTGATCTTTTAACTTCTGACAATTATAACAATCAGCAAGTTCAAGAAATTCAAGAGCAGTTTTGATAGTTACATTATTACAAAGATAATTAGCGCATTGCTCTTTTAATCCTAAAAGAGCATATTTATCTGCAACTGCTAATAAATCACATGAATGTTTTTCAAACTTGGCTACATCTCCTGTATATATG
>UELX01002826.1:0-27677 GCA_900480035.1 Eupelmus urozonus
GTACAACCTACGATTTCCCATCTCTTTTCTTTGCACAAATAAGGGCCTCTGCATGCTTTTGTTTAAAAAAGCAGTGTTTAACAACTTTCCTCCCTAGTTGAACAATATACTATTATTAGCTTAATTATTCTTAAAAATTTAATAAAAAACAATATTTTGATCACCACATATTATTAGTTCATGGAATAACTCTTTTAAATCTTTCTAGTATATCAGAAAATATGATTCTTAAGACCAAACAAATTTTAAAAGAATATGTAAATCGATTCGAAATTTTATACAGCGAAAAGTATCAGACTTGTAATTTACTTTTACATTTGCCTGAAGACGTGAAAAAGTTTGGACCTCTTTGGACCATGACATGCGTTCCTTTCAAAAATTTAAATGCTGTTTTAAAATCATATGTACACGGTTTAAGATTCGCTGAATTACAAATTTATTCTTCAGTATCAACTTTTATACCGCTGTCAGAGTGAAAAGATAAATTTTTAAGACCAGGAACTTTAGTATATAATTTTTGTAAGCGTCTACAAGGCTTTGGTACTAGACGATACAAAACAAAATCACTTGACCGGGGTATTCTTGCGATAGGGGTAGTTAAAAATGTAGAAACCCTACCTAAATATGTTTTAGATGCTCTTGATATTAACGAACAAAATGTAAATCATTCAAAATTTCATGTATTTAATAGGCTGCTTAAAAATAAGTTGTATTTCGAAACTCAATCATAATGCAATGTCAAAAAAAAAAAAAATTCTTCGTGCATTAAGTATAAGTTTCAAAACGAAAATTATTTTGGTATTATTAATTATTTTGTAAAAGTATGTAATCGTCAATGCGCATTGGAATGTTTAAATTGTAATCAAAATTGTAATACTTACTATGTAATTGCTAAATGTCCGACAGAGAAAACTTTTCTTTGTCCCATTATTGGAAATTATATTCCGACAATAAGATCTTGTGAAAAAATCGATGAGTTTATAGCAATTAAAGCTGTAGACATCATAAATATTTGTCACTGCGTTGAAGTAGATAATGAATTATTTATTATAGAGCCTACAAATTTTAATGAGATTGAGTGATAAGTAAAATATATAATATATACTAAGATTTCTTCTCGCGATGAATTTGACGGACACAGACCTCAATGTGACATATGTATACATGTGCGTACTTTAATCAAATTTGACTCGATAAATCACAGCTGTTTTTTTTTTTTAAATTATGTCCTATTAAAAAATGACTCTTTATCAGAAATTAAATTTTTTATTTGTTTTTGTTTTTTTTTTAACAGAAAAATTAAACATAGAATATTTATTTGACGATATGAATTTAACAGTATCTAGCTTGCACAGTATATTATACTAAATTTAATTAACAATCAAGGATCGATAATTTAAGTACGTAAAATTTTGTTAATAGAAGGTAAGGTAGATTATGAATTGTACAAGTTACCTACAACCGCTATGTTACAATTACAGCGTGCGCGCGAGGTATGTCATATGTCACGTAAGTTAAGTATAAGCTTCTCCATAAAATTTATAATTAACGACGTTGTATCATTATCTATAAACGAATGTACATTAGACAAAATAATTTAAAAAAATACGAAAACTAAATATCAACGAAAGATTCCAACAACACTCGTCTGAAGAGACGTTCAACGGTTCAAAACGAACAAAGTACTCTTGCCGCCCGGACTCCTGGAAGCGCGAAGACCAATCGAACAATTCGGAGCGGATGACGTCACTCATGCCACAGTTCAGTCGTCGTGGCGTCGCAGTCAGCGCCAGATATACAGCTGAGCAGACGATCAAGCGCCTTCCCACCTTGCTTTGATCATACCTCGCTGACTCGCGGGCTGCGCAGTTCGCTATATACTTACAGCGGATAGGATCGCTAATATCGAAATATATACCAAGAACGTCGTCAGCCTCTGTAAATAGAATTTCAATGCCAGCGATGGTGTTCGAGCAGTAGGCTTTGGAAACAGCCGCCCAGTCGATCCGTTAGCCTTATAATCGTTTAGTTTTGGAGGTTTTACGGAGAAAGAAGCTGCCGAGATGTCGTTCGAGCCGATTCTAAATCCCGTGAGTATTACAGCTCCTGTTTTCTTATTTATATAGCACGTTGAGCTTGAGAAAATCGTTACTTCGGCATTTGATTATCGCATTGCTGGCGTTCTGCGCAAAACATTCTGCAGAGGACCGTTATACTAGTTTCGAAAATACTTTACCGTTATGAGTTATAAATTTATTTTATTCACATTTTTTCATTTTTGTTTTTTAGTTTTTACAATTATTTATTGATACGAATTAGAATTGAAATTTTTTATTTTAAAGGAGCTGCCTTATGTCGGGGAAGTGGAAGGAGGTGTCATACCTGGAAAGATGCTCAAGGTTCAAGGCAAAGCACCTGAAGATTCTAGGCGTTTTGCCATCAACTACCAATTGGGTCCTAATTTAAATCCAAGAGATGACATCGCGCTGCATGTCTCACCTCGTTTCTCTGATGGATTCATTACAAGAAATCATATTGAATCCATGTCTTGGGGTCCCGAAGAAAACGAGGGTCCTATGTGGATCCAGCCAGGCCAGCCTTTTGAAATAATTGTACTGTGCGAATATAACTGTTTCAAAATAGCTGTCAATGGCAGACACTTTGCAGAATTTGCTCACAGACTGCCTTATGATAAAATAACTCACTTAGTAATCGACGGACAAGTAGAGATATCTTCCATTTTCTATGAGACTCTTAATATTGGTCCTAAGCCTTCAGCTCCAGTACCTGATGTAGCTCCTGTGAATGTTGGTCCTCCTCGTAAGTATTTTTTCAACATAAAAATATGTTTTGAGATAATTTTTATTTTATATTTGTTTAGTCATTATTTTATTGTATAGCACCTGGTGGACTTTATCCTACATTGAATCCACAAGAAAAGTATGGACCTCCACCAGATATGGGTGACTACAGAAATAATCCTCCTAGAGCATACGCACAAGAAAAAGCTGAAGAAGAAGATGCCTTTGGTGGCTGCTTAGATAAAGTAGGCTTAGCAGTAGGAGCAGCGGTTGCTGCAGGAGGTGTTGCAGCTGCAATGCATGCTTATAATGTATGTATATAATATATACAAATTTTAAAAAATTTGATAAACAGTAATTGATACATTGTCCAAAAATTTATTTTTACAGAAAAATAAAAAGAAGCATCTAGAAGAAGGTGAACACCAAAAATCTGAAGCTTCAGAGAATGAGAGTGGATTTGGTGGACTTGGAGCATTGGGTGCTGCGTTAGCAAGTAGTTTAGCTTCTAATGCTATGCAGGGAGATAGACATGCACACGCACAACAAGGCTATCCTCCACAAGACTCTGGTAGTGGAATGTTAGGATCTATTCTGGGAGCTTTAGGTAAGCCATATTTATAAACAGTTAGATTTCTTTAGATATCATGCCAATTAAAATTTCATCTAGTTTTGAAAATTTTAACTACTTTCTTTTGTGTAAATAATTTCTTCTGACTTAAATGTTAATATTAATTTATAAAAATTAAAACAGTTTTATATTAAATTACAATTTACAATTTTAAATTTAATTAGTATATAAAACCTTAGAAACTCCATTGACACTACAGAACTCAAAACTTTAGAATTGAGAAATAGTTAGATGACATCATTCAGTGGAATCTGTGATTACTGTGAAGGTTAAAGTCTTACAGAACAGAGTACTATTAGTCACTTTAATTGAACCATTTGTGTTATTAGAATACATTACAACTTTTTAACATATTATTAAAATTATTTTTAGAAACTTGAAAAGTGGAATAGTTTTTAAAAACATATTTTATTTTTTAAATTTTTATTAAAGTTTTTTGATTTACATTGCAATTAAAATATTTAAGGAATCTGACTAAAAAAGCTCATAAATATCTATTTCAGGAGGAGCGGGAGCACCGCAGCCTAACTATCAGCAGCCTGCGCCGGCGGACCCGCTGGGTGGAGCGTTGGGCTCGATCCTCGGTGGCGTACTCGGGGGCGGCGGTGCAGGTCACCAGCAGCAGCCCGCATATCAGCCTTCCGGAGGCTACGGCGCTCCTCAGCAGACTCAAGCTGGTGGAGGCGGCGGTAATGATCTGTTAGGCGGCTTGGGTGGCGCCTTTCTAAGTGCAGCCTTCGACGGTCTTTCCAAACACGTAAGTCACCAGGTCAAAAAGCAGATCGAACGCAAGCTAACACACACACCGAGAAAGGCGGGTAGATAAGGCCTTTCCTTACTGACTTGTGGTTCGGTCGACATCGCATAATCAACGCTTTTACTACTATTATTGATTTTTTTAATCACCTGCTCTTGACCCTCGCTATATGGACACACCCTATACTATTTTTAATGAATTCTTATCAGTATTTTCATTTGCATGCCAATTATAGATGTATCTATTTATTTATTGACCTTGGATTTATTTTTATATTTATTTTTATGCAAATAAAGGGACTTTTAGAAATGGCTTTTTCTCTTTCTTTATCTTTTATCTTTATTTCTATATGCATTATGATCTCATTAGTCATCACCTAGAACCATAATTTTCACATAATAATTAATAAAATTTTCAATAAACATTTCCTATCTTATTCCTGCATATTTATTTACACTATTATCAAAAAACAATTTATTTTAATTAAGGATGATAAGAAAAAGTAGAAAAGGAGGATTGGCTCACAACTAAGTGTATTGAAAATAAACAGTCTACATACACCAATTAATAAAGGTACAATTTATAAGAAATACATAAAATAGCTTTGAATAACTAAATAACTTTGTACTAATAATGGGATAAAAAAGTTCTAACAATATAATTGTGAATTAAAATGTACTATATCTGTACCTATTTACATTTTCTTCTTTACTTTTACAACTAAACTAACATATTTGGAACTGAGGGTTTTAAGCTACATTATTAATTTTTGATAATTTTGCTTATTTATTAAGGTGTTGATTTTGCTACAAGAGCAGCTAATTTTGTAAAAGTAAGCTGCAAAATGGAGACTGCATACATAAAATTTCGAATTTCAAGTATAATTATTTGTAAATTTATAAAAATATAATAATTTTAATTTCAAATTATTTATTTAGCAGATTCAAAGTTATTTAAAATTATTTAAAGTTATTTTATACAGAAATATAAACTATACATGTGGTTTTAAAATTCTCCTAATAGCTTCCATTTTAGTGCATAAATAATTAAATTAGCTTTATTGTACATATTTTTAAAATATCTTCCATTTTAGTCCATAAATAATTAATTTAGCTTTATTGTACATATATTTAAAATATCGATATTGTGAGTAAACAAAATTTCTAGAGGCTTATAATGATTCTTGTCTCATTTTCAACATTTTCAAATACCAAAATATTATATCGCTTATAGTCATAGAAACGTTTGTTTATTTAGTTACTTGAATATCTTTGCTAACAATATTATTTGCATTTGAACCTATAATTCTGAGTAATTTTAAAATTTGTCCTAATACTTAGATGTTTAAAATTGTCAATATTAAAATTTAATTAAATCAAAAACGTTAATACTTAAAGGAAAATTAATTAAAACTAAATCAGTTTCTTTAATCAATTGATCAAAATTAATCGAACTAAAATCGGATCAAAATTGATTAACCGAACTTAAATTAATTAATATTAATTTCTTTCTTCTTAATTAATATTTAATTTCTTTCATCTTTTAATCTATTCATTTGATGAAATCGCAAAAATCGGATTTCTAGTTTTGTCGGAAATCTATAAAATGAAATGCGATACAACTAGGAGAGTGACTCTTACTGATAATTGCTGATAAAAGTTACTTTATAATACATTTTTATTATTATTTATATGTAATAAATAATAAAAAAACGTGACTTAACGTTATCTCGGAAATCTACGAATATACACAATCGCGTACATGATTATCTTTCGTGTTCGACCTCTAGAATACGTCGTATAAAACTGTCTCATGATCAGAGGTGGCAATTATTTCTAAAAACGGTCGGTAATTTAGATTTCACACAAATTGAAAAATTGATTAGAGTATTATGTCAATTTGCAAAATACATACTTTTCTGTTGATTATAACAATGATATAAAGCAATGAGACAAGAATTATTTCAGACATTATGAGATATTTATCTTATCTTTTCTATGTGGTAAAATGTGAATAATTCAATAATAAATTATTAGCTTTCTTGCTTGCGTGTGCATTGGCGCATGAGTGTGCTCTTTTATATAAAAATTATAATACTTATTTACAGATTGTTTCAATATTTTTATACTTGCGGATAAAAAATTAAATTTTATTTATTGCTTCAAATTTATTTGACTGCTGGTGTTTTTGTAAATGTGAACTGTCTATTTTCAACTTTTATTCACTTTTATCCTATCTGCTTCCTAAATTATTTGTAAAAATATTATTTCTACAATTATATTTAATTTATTTTCAAATCTTTCTCTCAAATAATTAAAATGTCTTGATTTTTTATCATCATTTAAAATTCTTACATTAAAGAACAACGTTTTATATAATTTTATAAAGCTGAAGCCAATAAAAAGCTGAAAACAATAAAAAGTTATAATCTAAAAAAAAGATCAAGACTGACAAGCTTTGACACAAAGCTTATAGCCGCCAATACCTCACTAAAAACCAAAAAAAAAAAAAAATCCATCAACCAACCGCATGAAACAAACATACGAAATCATCTTCCTCAGGCTTCCAAGCGATCATCTCAACACAGCAACGACGACAACCAAAGCCACTACTCGGCGCCGCCGCCCTCGGCTAACTACGGCGGCAGATACGACGGCGGAGACGCACCGCCTACGCACAGGCCACCTAGCCCACCCGCGCCTGGAGGCGGCAAGCTCAGCGCCGCTGAGATCTCCAAAGGCCTTGGCCTCAGCGATGAGGAGGATTAGTCGCTAGGCCGATCGATTTTTAAATAGAACTGCGCCGACGATTTGGACTATCAATCAAAATTTGTTTAGCTGCTAAGAAGCTATTACGTGGTCACGATAGGTCGTCGTTAAAGACTTGCTGCTTTGAAGCACCGCGCAGCGATCGCCCCCCTTTTTCATCACCGAGAGTACTTTCGTTTTAAGCACCTTGAATTACGTATGGATTTAAGGATATGTTTTATTTATTTTTGTAACGGCGAATCATTAGATTTCCGAAATGCGTAATTATTTATGATGGAAAGATATTGTATTCGTCGAAGGTATTTTGCATTTGCGTTTAAATTGTCATAATGATAAATTATATTTTTTTTATAACTTAATGTAAGATTTTGATTGGTTTCAATCCATTCGTAAAATTTGGAATTTTTATTTTCAGGGTCTATAGTTATTGTTAATAGGTTGTGTGATACCACTAGAAAGCAAGCTGTTCAGTTTTTATAAAACTTGGTAAATTTTAATGTCTAAAAAATAGGATTTTTTAAATCTCATATTAATAATTTGCTAAAAAGTAACACAAAGCCTATTAAAAAATAAAAATAAAAACTACATTGTTTTGTTTGATTTTAATTATTTAATGGAAGAGCATTTTAAATTTAATCATCGGTTTATATTTAAAGATTTTCAAATTATGCATGGAGAAATAAAATTATTTATTTTTAACGATACATTTTGATTTTTTTTTAAGATACTTCCGAAACTAGTGATTGATTCTTTTATAAAGATGTATTTTAATTGATGTTTATAATGAAGAACTTTAACAAGACAAAAGAAAAATTCTTTTAATTAATCGATCGTTACTGATCGACTACTAGTTTCAGGCGTATTTTTTAAAAATTGAGCTGTTTTAAATATTAAAAAATGCAATTATGTACGTTACATTTATTGTTTTCGAAAGATAATTCTATATACATATTTAAGAATCAAAAAGAAGCCAATTTAAATTAACTTTAAGAAAAAAGATTTTGGCCAACAATAAAAATTTTTAGAAAGCTTTAAACGTAATCAAATTTTAATTATGATTAAAATCTTATACTACTGTTATAAAAATACTCGTATTAAGGAATGATCTGACGTATAATATAGTTGGTCAGTAAAAATACTCTCAAAAAAGTTTTATTGATATATTATTTAATTTATCATAAAAGTTAGTGCGCTACAATAATAAGTATATGTTCAAAATCTGTACTTATTATTTCTAAAATATTTCATAAGGCAGTTAAAAGTTTATTAAACTTTACAAACAAAAATTATAATTAATCGTAAATTTATTGGCTATATATAAAAATTATTTATATCGTGTAAGCGCAAATTACTAACTGGTACAATTATAAAAGTAATTGACCAACCTATACAAATTTATCGCTTGATTAAATATACGAAATATCAATGTCTAATGAATTTATAGATGTGTATAAAATTACAAATTAAATATAAAAACATGCATTTTAATTACACCAAAATTTATTCAAATAACTAAAAATAAAATATATTCACCACAGGTGTATATAAATAACTAAATATTTTAGAAACTAATTTAATGTACCAATGAAGAATTCAAATAAAATTGCTCTCAATTATATTTTATTTTTAATCGTTTGAATATATCCAAATTACAAAAAATATAGAAACAATTTTGTTTAAACTCTTATTACCTTATTAAAAACTATAGATCTGCATAATGCTATATATGGGGCCTTACAGTTTTTTATTTAAAAGTGCTACGCATCATATTAGTGCATATTCTTTAAAAATGTTACATTATTCAATTATAATGGCTTCTTCCTATTTCTGCGTAATAAAAACGAATGTGAAATTTTTTTACAAAGCAATATATTTTTACAGATTTTATTTTTTTTAGATCATATTGGTTTGGCTTTTTACAAATCATTTTATAAAGCACAGAAATATTTATACTAATATAGATGTATTATTACTGTTACAAAAGGAAAAGAGATCTGATGAAATAAATATAATTTTTTCAAAAACTTGTTGTATTCTTTTTTTAGTAATAAGTACTTTATTGATATAATATTTAACTTACATACATTTTATTGAAGCTAGACTTTATGAGTATCAATTACCCTTAGTAGTCACATAAATATATCCTCAATGATTCACAGCACCAATGTCATACCATACACGAATGAAACATAATTCTTATTGTGCAAGTCGTATTTTTAATCACCTCACTCATTAATAGTGATCTCATAAGTATGATAAAACAGTTAAAAACGAAGTTTTACTCAAAATAAAGTAACAAAAAAATTGAAAATATAATACATGGAAATTGCAGCTTGTTAATTAATTCTATAAAGCTTAGTTAAAAATTAGAAGATTACGAAGATTTCCGGCATAAAATGGTAACTACATTGTTGTATACTGTTTACTTTGGAATAAATATTCATATTAGATACATTTATTTTATATTAACAAACTTTTAATTCTTCTAAATCATGAAAAAATGTATAGAAAGTATACGCATAAATTTCTTTAAAAAAAGAAATGAGTTAACAGCATATTTCTTATTTTCCACATTATTTGACTGATATTGTTTTGACGTTATTTATCTATTTTTTAAATTTTTTTTTATTTCAAAGCCGTTTTTACTCTTATTTAGATATTTCGTGGATATTTTTTTGTTATCATAACTATGTTGTAAAAATACGCGTTAAAAACTTTTTTAAAGAAAATAGAACCGCGTATATTTTTAATTAATGTATTTTCAAATTTTAATTTTTAGATAAAATACTTGAGAGTCATCGGAGGTAAATCAGCAAAATACATAGTAAAACAGATGCTATTATTGTAATATATTTCCAATGATGTTTTATGCAGTTTTAAAGCGCAAAAACAAAAAAAGCTTTCGGGAAACTCCAGGACGAGACCCAGGAAGTAAAGAAGCGATTTACTAATTTTTTTTCTTAATAAAAGGAAGGAAAAATAGAAGCTTACATACAACGAAAAACCGTTGTAGAATAGTTGGAAGCATCGGATAATCGCTAAAAAGTAAAAAAGTTGGAGAAACTGTACCTATTCTAACAACAGATTTTACGAACTTTCAATGAGGAACTTTAGCAATTAGGACGAGTTATTGATAATCTCGAATAAAGTTATAGAAGTGGAAGAAAAAAAATCAAAAAATGTTTTAAATTAGTTAAAGCGATTTTATAAGAATTATAAAGAATTATACAAGATATTAGAGAAAGCAATTACAGGAAGAATGTGATTTGGAGATTCTAAAACAATCCAATAGGCAGTAAAAAGATCCAAATTTTATTTTATTTATTTATTTATTAACCAGAGCAAATGTACAAAAAATTACAAGGTAAATTTTTACACTAAACATTACCAAATAATGTAAGCCAGCAGAGAATACGCAGATCCTGTGCGCTGGTCTGGCGTTATTTACAAAAAAAAAATAATAATTAATTAACTTAAGAACTAAAGGAAGTCGCCTTTGTTTTATATTTTGAATTGAACTTATCTAATCACTTACACAATACGCTATTTTATTTATAATACATTCACTAATTTTTCACTAACATGGATCTTGCTGTTGTGAATGTTTTCATTGTTGCGTTGCGGTCTCTGGCAAAATAGAGAAACAACTTTCAGAAAATAACTTATAGGTTTAAAAAATATTTTTAAAATGTCTTGTGAAAAATGAAAGTAAAATTATTTTTTGGAACAAAGTCTGAGAAACGTTTGAAAACCGTTAGTATGACATCTACAGGAAATCATTTTTAAAACAATTAAAAAATATTGTTTCATTATTCAATTTTGCAATCGCACAATCTTCAACATGTAAATAACGTTTCAAAAATAGAAATTTGACACTATTCTTTAGATTAACTATTTACATTTTAGTATTGACAATCGTATTAATCCGCCTCATCATCATCTGTCAAGTAATTCATTGAAATTGCCGAATCGGTATCACTCCAATCCGGCGGCTCAAACATGGGTTGCTCCATCGTGAAATATTCTCTGTCTTCTATTATTTTTCTCTTGAACCACTTATATTTATCAGTAGCCGGCTGATTTATAATAAGCACATCAATTGCCGGGATGTGCCTGAAGATTTCAATTATGTAATTTACCTTTTCAGTATCGTCGGTGATGCCGTAGTAGGTAAAAAGTTCCTCGACAATATCGAACCATTGATAGGGGTGCGTATGCCAGAACGGTGGAACTACAAACGCAACCATTGTAACGATTATAAAAATTAAATTAAGAAGAAAAATGAATAAATTATTGGTTGGCAATTTAAGAATTTAACAATTCTGTTATATTGAAATTAGCGGGCTATGGATCCAATTCGAAAATATTTTTCAAAGATACTAAACAACAGGATTCGATATTCTATATTACTAAAGTAATATAAAATAAATGTTAATAGTTAAAGATTTAACTACAATTGAATAAAACTTAGACTTTTAAATAGAATTTGTAAAAGCAAATTTTAGTGTAACTCAATGCGTTCTGTATGCAGAGATTGACTAAACTGATTTGCGGATACTATTAGCAGTTATTTATATGACTGGTTGTCCTAGGTATAAGGGTATAAGGATTAGGCAAAGTGGGGTAGTTAATCTGTGCATTTCTAAGAATTACAGAGAACTGCATAATGATATTTTGACCAAAGGTTAATTTTTAGGCTTATAGTTAATTTTTGTAACAAGCTCTTTTTATTAATATTTATTAATAATTTTTTCAACTTATTTAACGAGTGTTCACTTGAGGAAATAAAGTCTAAATCTTTTAGGGCATAAAATTAAACTAGCCCTATTGAAAAAATTCATATAAAAATTTATATTAAAAATCCATATAAAATTTCATATAAAAAATTCATATAAAAATTCATGTTTCATAACCGTATGAAATCTGCAGAATGAGTACGAATTCAAAATTTTAATACAATATATTTTTATACATAACAAAATTTTTGTACACAGCTAATACATATTTAATAATAATATAAATTTGGCACGGAACACAAATACTGATTCTGGTTATTATTATTATTATTATTAATAAAAAAAACAAATTTTTTCTATATCACTCTTTTCTATAGTTACTATGTCTTGACATGTCTCTATAATTTTTTGAATCAATGAACACATTTCTAGAGAATTTTTTACTTAGTTCAAGAGAAAAATAATAGAAGACAGAGAATATTTCACGATGGAGCAACCAATGTTTGAGCCGCCGGATTGGAGTGATACGGATTCGGCTATTTCAATGAATTACTCGACAGATGATGATGCGGATTAATATGATCGTCAATACTAAAATGTAAATAGTTAATCTAAAGAATAGTGTCAAATTTCTATTTTTAAAACGTTGAAGATTGCGCGATTGCAAAATTAAATAAAAAGAGTGGTATCATTATCCAATATTGTCTAAAACTAAACATGAATATATATATATAACTCAAGATTTTTGAACCAATAGAGTCTAATATTCTGGCTTTCCTCATATTTTTACATCTAAAGACATATCCCAAAATTTGAGCTGAATCCGTGATCCGGATCCCTGACACTCTCCTAGTTAGAAAATAAAAGAAACGCTTGTGAATGATTTTACATAAAGATTGAATTTATTGAACTGCCACAAGTAGTGATAGCTATATAGTTTAAATAGATATATTTTAATTCATTGTGCCTGGCTTAAAAATGCGCACATTTAAATAACTGAATAGTATGATGTAAATACTTTTCAAATAGAAATCAAAACGTAGAGTGTGTATCAGGCACGATTATATTTTTGTTAGCGTCCGTCAGTACTACGGTGCATCCTGACATATATACGCGATGATATAGAACAAAAAGAATTGAGAACTATAAAGATTGATGATATTAATTTCATTAGTGGAAGTATAAAGTTCTAGCTAGTTTTCACCTAGCGGGTAATGAAAGAAGCAAACAAAAAATGAAAATTAAAAGGGATATAAATGCTTTGTATTTGTTACACAAACGTTATACAAATATTGCTTTTATCTAATTTTACCTTAAATTCTTAAACTATTGTTCCTACCTATAATTATAGGTAAGAGTTATTGAAAATATATCTTAATAATTCTTATAATACGACTTATTAATTACAAATTATTTATTTTTTTTTTTTAATTGAAAAGCAGTTATTTTATGATTAAAAAACTAATTTTTCTAATAAAAATATAGGTATATATCGAAAGGGAGATATAATGTGTTTTAAATATTCAAATTAACAATCCGACAGATACGGCTATAGCCATATATATATCCATTATATAAAAATTATATATATATATTACCGAGTGTTACATATACATTTGAATCTCCCGCGCAACATAAAAGTTATTTGGGCTATATCGATTTCTGGAATTAGCTACTTGTGCCATACTTCATAACATTAGGATCCGCCATCGTAAACAATATGGCGACTACTCAGTTCTAGATCTGCCTTTCTAGTACTCGCGTTAGGAAGTTTCTTTCATTGTATAATTTATATCGTAGATAAAAGTGAAGGTGAGCATTTTAATATAAAAGTGACGATCAATAAATTATATTTAATTTTTACCCTGGAATAGTATAGGTTTCTGTGAATTTTCGTTAGAAATCTTTTAACACTTTTTGGCGCCAATCGAAGCAATAAGTCGTAAATACATGTAGTAGTAGACTTTTTTATGATTTTTAATAATATTTTTTTGTAATATTTTGCTAAATTGATTATCTCTGCATAATGAAAAGTAAAATTTTGATAAGTATATTTGATACAATCTGAAAATTTGCAATCTTCAATTTGAGGTTAGAAACCAGAATACATAAAAATTTATATCTACTTTTTAACGTATTTTGGTTAAATTCTAATGTTTTATTTAATTTACTTAAATAGAATCATTATCCTACTATTACGTTACAAATAGAGATAAAAAATTGTAAATGTTTTTCAGCTTCTTATTCCACTTCAATACGTTATTCGCTTAACAAAGTACTTTGTTCTGTAACTTTTTGAATATTTACATTATGCATATAAATTAAATAATGCTATACATTAATTGGGATAAGAAATTTTATTAAGAAGAAATTATGATTTAGTATTTTTTGGGTGTTTTTTTTTCTTGGACTCAAATACTTTTAAATTACATCCTGAATCAAAATTTTACTAAATGAAGAAAAACTAAAAGAATAGTAATAGTATTTTATAATATTATTGTAATTATTAAACATACCGTACCAATATACCATAAACATATTATGATTTATTTAGTATCAAATAAGTCGACTAAATCAAACTATATATTAAAATAATGTAATATAGTTTTAAATAAAACAAATTCTTTAGTTTCCTTGATCAATTTTTATCGATAAAGATATTTCCAAATATTAAAAAATATATATCCAAACCCAAGTTGAAGATGCCCTTTTAATGCTACACTTTCACTTCGTGCAGAATTTTGTATCAATATTACAATTATCTAAAAATAGCACTTTGGAATAATGAATGATGGACACTGGAATATTGTGAATTACTTTGTGATAGATATTTTAGTTACTTAAAAAATACCATTAAAAGTATTTTATGTTTATAAAAATTTGTAATAAAAGTACCTAACAACTTTATTTTTTTTTATCATAGATGCCTAACACAATGAAAGACGAATCAGAAGCTGAAGGAGATGAATTATCACATGTCAGCAATGACAGCAATGCTAGTTCTTCATCTTCTGAAAGCAGTGAAGAGCATAGCGACAGTGATGATTCTTCAGAAATGGATGAAGATGAATGCGAAAAACGCAGATCAGATTGCTTGGATAACCTAGTAGATTTGGAAAGACAGTTTTATCATATAAGAGAAAAGTAACAAATATTTTTATTTTTATTTTTATTTCAAAGTCATAATTTTTTTGTCACCGTCTCTAAAAAAAATTAGTTAATTTTATAAATTATTCATATTTAAAATTTTATTTAAATTTATTAAAATTACTCTGATCTATTGTAAAAATTAATCTTTTTATAAAATGTTTCATTCTCTAGAAACTCAAGCAATTTTGCATATGTAGCATGAACATAATTAAAAGTTCCTCATTTAAAATCACATTATTTTTGCTAATAATTTATGTTAAGAATTTAAAATTTTATTTTCAGAATATACGAAGAAAAGATTGCCCAAATAGAAAAAAATCTTGTAGAAATAAGAGCAGAAAAGTCTGAAGAATATTTAAAACATGTAGAACGTCTGAGAGAAATAATGCAAACTAAAGAAGCTGTTGCAGAAATTATGAAACAGTTCAAACTAGAAAATATAAGTAATAAATTTTCATCTGAAGAGTTAGCAGCAGCACAAAACTTAAACAGTGAAAAAGGACTACTGTGGGATGATATACAAAGTGATTTACAAGAAAAAATTCGTAGGTTAGAGGAAGATCGAAATAGTAGTGATATTCATACTGACTTATGGTTGTACTCTAATGGCAGAAGAAGAAAGAGTCGATCGCAAAGAAGAAAAGCTGTAAATGTTACTGGACCATATATTGTTTACATGTTGAATGATGCTGAAATTTTGGAAGATTGGGCTGTGATTAAGAAAAGTTTGACTGTTTTCAAGAAAGATATAATGTAAAAAGGTTAGTTTAGTCTAAAACATTTCAGATTATACAAAGTGCTATTTATATAAGAAAAAATGCTCAATGTTTGTCTTGCATAGACATTAATTTATGCTGTATTTAAACATTGAATTAAATTTAATTATTATTATAATTTAAAGATATTTGTAAAATTTTAAATTAACTATTTGTGGCCCAAATAATAATATATAGAATAACATTGAAATAACTATAAAAAAAATTTTAAAATGCTATTATTTCATTGTTTTCATTGAAAAAAAATCTTTAAAGCACTTCAATTAGCTCAATGTTTCATTATTTCATCTTGTGCTTATAAAGAAAAAAAATATTGATTATATAGTACAAAAGGACTTCCTTCTTACAGTCTGTACATAGGAAAAACATGTATATAGTTGTAATATACGATTTAATACTTATGAATAATTTAATTTAATTTGTAAAGATGAATTATTTCCTTTAATTGAGGTTTGGAGAACAACGACTGAAATTTTTATATTGACACATGATCTGCAAACCATTTTATATTTCAAATGTTAGAATTAGAAAAGATAAATCATTTTTACAAATTAAATTTAAATCATAAATAATTTTAGATATAATAAATAGGTTATTTTTATAGTAATTTATAAAGAATTCAAGAAAAGTGTTACATTGCTCAATAGTTAAATAATTTAATTAGAATTTGTAATAAATATTTTCTCTAAAAGTAAATCTGTCATTATAATTTTTAAAATTAATGTGCTTTTTTTTCAATATTTATAAAGTGAAATAATTTACTTACCAAACGTAAATTTTTGCTTTGTTTTATCAGATGTATTTGAAATAAATTATTCAGTTACATGCAATTGTTATTAAAAATTAGGGTAATCTTTTTTTCTATTATTGGTTATATGAATTAAAGAAAAACTTAAAAAGAACAAAACCAAAAAACGTTTTTATAATTTTTTTAATATATTGTTTTGGATAAATTTTCATGAAATAAAATATTTTTTAAATATTAATTTTCTCATATTTGAATATAGAATTTCATATTTTTAATTAATTTTCTTTCTAATCTTCATATTTTTTTTTTTAAATTTTTTTTAATTTTTTTTAATTTTATAGTGGCGATTAAAATAAAAATTCGATTATGAAATATTTGAAATATTAACAAGTTGGTTTTCTTTCAATTAAGAACTTATCAAATATAAAAATTAAATATTTACCTAAACTAAATGATGAAGTTAAAAGAAATATGATAATCACTCTGAGAAGTACGTTAAATTCATCATCGAAAATCATTGTTTACAGATTAGTCGATACATTATATTATTTTGTATGTAAAATTATAAATAAATTTACTTCAGATAATATGTAGGTGTGTTTGTATGAAAATCCTTCTACTACAGTATTTACTTTATTTTTTATACAGTTGAATGAAACAATATGTTTTGTAAAAATGATAATGTGTGTTAAATTTATTTCTTTGAAAAATGAATAAGTTAATAAAAGGGTTTCAAAGATAATGTCTTAAACACTATGGTCTTAACAAATGTATTACTCAACAAAGATAGTAGTAATTTTATAAAACAATTTTTTATATCTTAGAACTTAATAATACTATAAATAATATTTGTTAACTAAAATGGCACATAATAAAAAAGTTTTTTGTATTAAGTTTAAAATACATTCACAAGTATTTATATCATGAACTTGCATGATAATAATCTTTAATAAAATTAATATATTTGCAGTAATAAAAATCCCTAAGATTGATATGGTGATAAATCAAATTTTGTTTCTTAAGAATTTTCATTTTGAATTTTCATTTTTACTGTTTCTTGAGATTCATATTGTAACTTATTTGTTATAACAGTTTATAAACACGAATTTAGTAATTCGATAATTTGTAACGAAAATATTTACAAAGAATGTATTTCTTCCGCAGTTTCTTCAGCTGTACCTTTGGTATTTGCATTATTTGAACTACCTTTCTGATCCTGAAAATTATTCACATAATCAATGAGTTTAATATTTTGTTTTTTTTTATAATAAAAATGCGTAAAATTCAAATCAAACTTACGTTTGCTTTCGATCTTAATGCGTCAAGATCTTCTTTTCCTTTGCGATTAAAAAATCCTAGTTTGAAAAGTAAGTATGTTATGAGTGTTAGTAAAATAATACCTAACAATACTGATACGATTATAATCCATATAGAGACTTCTTCAGGCTTTGGGCGCTTTAGAAACAAGGTAGCTATTTGTTTGTAATCCGGCCTTTTATTTTCAAACTCAATTGTTACATTTGGTTGAGTAATCTCAACAAATCCTTCAGTTACGAAAAATATCGTATCTTTACCTTCCACGTTTTTGCCTAAACAAATTATAATATATTTTCAAAAGTTGTATTCAATCAAAATGAAAATGCCTAGATTATTTTTAAATTATAAAATTATTTATGCCAATTCGAATATTAAAGTTATATTTGGAATATTAAAGTTAAATTATGTTAAAAAATTTAATAATGTTACATATAGTTCTCAAGGAAAGGGCAATTATTATGGAATATATGGGACAGAAATGACAGGGTTGAAAATCATTATTGAACTATTTACGGCTTTCTAGAATTTGGAGAGATCTAGAAAGATCTTAAGCAATTTCATAATGAAACACGATTAGTAAAATAATAAAATTACATTATCTATTTTTTTTTTTGCATTATACCTACTCGTGATATTATAAAGTTGAAGATCAATCGCTACTGATAATTGAGCCACCGATTGAGATTTTAATAGATGTTGTAATTTACATAGGAACTTCTTGCAAGTTATTTCAGTATTACTGCAGTTCATGTAATAAGTACGGTCTTCTGGTGGAATTACAAAAGAATCGTTTATTTCATAAATAGGTTTCTCATTTACTAACGAAAACGATGAATTTAATTCATCTTTTATTTTATGTTCGCAAATAAACGGAATTCCGTCCAGGGAACCTTGAATATCATTTATCTTAGCTATCTCCATATCATTCCAATTCGTTGGTACATTGATAGTTAAAACAGCTTCATCGATCGGAGTCGTACCGAACTTGTACATTTCGAAAATGTGATTAAATTTAAATTTCGTGAGATTCATGTCGTTTATGTCTTTGTCAGCGTATGAATAAAGTTCTTCGAAAGATTTTCTAAAATAATAAAAGTGATTTTAAATACGTTTATTTGTGATAATATTCAAAGTTAATTATTAGCAACAATAACTCACCCAGTGATGCCAAGGTCTGCATCAATATCATAATCAATTTTCAAAGAACCAATATTATCTACAGAATTGTTTTCTTCACTTTGAGATGTAACTGTAATTTTTATCTCTCTAAACTCATCAGTGTAGTGAATATTGCTCATGTCCAAAGCCAACATTATAGAGTTCTAAAAATAAATTAAATTTTGTTTTACATTTGAAAGAGAGTAAGATTAAGTTGCATATTTTAAATATCTTACATAATACGTTTTTGATATAATCATTAAAAAACAAAAATTAATTAATAAATTTATCCTCTATAAAATGGGCTTATAGCCAAATTTTAGAATCAATCAATTATGTTTTATAAACGTACTACACTACACTACTAAAATTTGAATTTTAATTATAAATTCATAATTATTTAACTCGTAAGCATTACTACAAAAAAATAAGTTAAAAAACGAAGATTTGTTTGCCTCAAATTGTCGCCTTATTGTTTAAGAACTAAAACACATTTCAAATAATTTGCTAAACTTTTTTCTACTTTTTGTTGAACCCAATTAAAAAAGATTAATTACTAGTATTTACTCAACTAAAAATAGCCACAATATGCATAATTTCATGATAATATTTTCAAACATACATTATACCGAAGTGGATTCCCAATGTTACAAACGATTTTTACAGTCTTGTTCTGAGCCTGCTCTTCGCATTCCGGTGGCATCCTAGCTAAAACGATTGGCTCCGGTATATAAACGTATACCTGCGCCCTGTATGCAGGTTCTCCCGTATTATCAACCGATATATTCATATTCACGTGCGATTTCGATCCGATAATGTAGGTATTATTAGGACCTAAATCGCTCGTGATATTCACGTGCAAATCGGAGATGCAGATTTCATCTTCGCCACATTCGATGGCGTATGCTAGTTTCAAATTGTCGGAAGTTTTTGATAAACTAGGGTTGATGATCGGACAGTTCGGACACGAGCGGCTGTCGCTGCTGGTTACGGTTTCGACGATTTCCATTGAATCTAGGATGTTCTGAACGTTTTTCTGGAAAATTTTAGTAGGTTTATTAATTTATATGTAGTAAGAATAATTATGAGCTAGGAAGTGAATAAATTTACTTTTAAGTAGACTTTTACGGGTATGCATTTCCGCTCAGATTTTTTTAAAATAACTGAAGTACTATAAATATTTCCAAACAGTCTTCCGTTTTGATAAACAATGACTCGATTTTGAGATTTGTCGATGACCAAAGTATGGTTGACAGCTAAAAATTAAAAAATAGCTAATTGCTTTCTTAAAATCCATATCTATATTCTAATTTTCTTTCAAACGCTTAAGGCATCACCTACCAAAACTCTTTGGCGCAAAAGCTCCGTCATACTCAGCGCAGACGTTCACCATAAAATCCGTCGAGCTCTGCGTGAGGGTAAAGTTATCCGGTCGCTCGAGCTTGACACTCAGCGTGATCACCGGCCTGGTCTTAAAAAGCACCGCGTGTCCCGATAAATAAGCTCCAACGGCGACGTCAGCGTAACCATTACCGTCCACATCCCTAGGTTCGGCAATGGAAATGCCAAAACCACGTAGTGACGGGGACACATCGAGTGCATGGATTTTCTGAGGCCGGTGCTCCTTCAAGCCTTCGGGGCCGCCGTTGAAAATATAGATTGCGCCTCTGTCGTCCTCGTAAGGTGCACCTACGGCCACGTCCGCGTACCCGTCGTAGTCCAGATCGCCTAGACAGGTTACGGTCGTACCGAAGCGCGCGCTCGGTACACTACCGTCCACTCGCTGGATTTTTTCGTTGTGGTGAATCGAATTTTGTGGCTGAGATAAATTTCATTAAATAAGTGGGAGAATTTTAATGCATTTTACTTGTTTTCAGTTATTAGTTTGATTGAGTGATTTCCCTGCTAGCAGTCATTATTTTTCTGTTAGCGTTTTTAGAAAAAATAGAATAAAAACAAATAAGTGGTCACAATTAAGGTGGGAATAAAGTAGTAACAAGCACCTCGAGAGTAAAGTCAATTATTCCCTCAGCTAATTACTACCTTCGCTCTGGGTAGCATATCAAGCCTTGGGAATAATATACGACTTTACTCCCTTGATGCATAATATACTATTTAAAGATATAAAGACGCTGTGCACGTGAAATCAGGATTGATTTTTATACCGCCTTTTTAACTAATATAGAATATATATGTAATTAGCAACCATGACGTCACACTAATTTTTAAATTTGTTATAAATTGTCGAATCAGAAAAAGAAAAAATGCGTGTTTATAATAATTTTTGGAAATCCATACGAACCGGCACTAATAGCATTTTTTATGCAAAATGCTAATTGTTTTCGTATAGTTGGTATTAATTCATACAAAATCATTTAATATAATTTATAAATTACTTGTTGCTTGAACATGTAGACATAAATTCGTCCTTCATCAGTATCTTTAGTCCACTGCGGGGCGCCGACAATCAAATCGTCTCTCCCATCGTTATTTATATCACAGGATGTTAGGCTAGACCCAAAATATTCACCTAACTGTTCACCTTCTATAATATTGTGAAACAATAGGTTTTTTCCGTCATACTGAGGAAAAGAAAAAATATAAACTTTTCCAAGCATCTCGGCACCACGTGGAGCTCCGCTAGCGAATAAACGAACTTTTTCTTTATAATAGAAACCCGAGGTGATGGCGTAACCTAATAATTAAATTAAATTTTTAAAATAACAAACAGAATAATAAAAATCAGACCATCGAACCTATATAAAACTCACCGAAATAACTGTCGTTCTGGAGATTCGAGTCTTTAAAAACTTTCGGCACCAAAGCATCCAAATTGACGCGCTTATTATTATCGGCCAGCTTGATGGGTACGCCAGTAGAGTACAAGACGCCAGGTGCACCGAGGATCACTTCGTGCTTCTCCGGAGTGACGTGAGCGGAAAAACCGGCCATGCCCATGCCAAAATTATAGACAGTCAAGTTTGGCGTGAGATTGATCAATTGATGATCTGCGTCGATGAGGGGAAAATTTCTAGTGGCGTTTGTGGAGCTGAACGCAGACGGTACTTTTGCTCGCGTGGTGTAGCACATGCCGTTTACGTACCAGTACTCGGCTAAACTGGAATGCACGGTTTTTCTCTGCCAGCGCGGTGCGCATACCTGTATGCGATTAAGTTGGTTAAGGGTGAAGATCTCTTAATAATCTTTTCGAATTGAAGTGCAAGATAATATTTTTTTTAACGGGCAATCCAAGTTTTTGTTAAGAAAAAATACCGACTAAAAGAGTTGTAAGTGGTATCTTAACTAATTTTTGTATAAGTCAGCATTACTAATATAATTCATTAGATTTGAGATTCATTCATGCATTGATAAAGCGACACTTTTTTATCTATTTTAAAAAAATACTTATTAGGTATACATTGAAATGCTTGTACATTAAATTTAACCAGTATATCTCTTTTGTATACGACTTTTGGTTTAAATTAAAATTAAAATTTTTTTATTACTTATTGTCTTCTTGTAGGAAACATCTAAAAACGTTATCACAAAAACTATTTTCTTTCCAATCAAATATTTACTACTAAAAAAAGCGTTATTAGGCATAGCTTTACATAGGAATATGCTAAAAAATTAAAAAAAAAAAAGATGATCATAATTATGACTCAGATTAAAAATTGTATAAGCTATCAAATCTATAAAGACGGGAAATGCATACAAATTTACAATAAACTTTGCCAAATTTATTGTATACTTTTTATATGTTCTAGTCTATTTTTAGTCGCTTATAACATGGAAGTAAGATTATAGAAATTCATGAACAATACAAGTTGTTATCTTAGTTTTGTTTTCTTTTCGAACGATTTACGAGCATGTATCAGTACAAAGTTATGACTAAGTTGCATATGAAATACTTGTTAGCAAGAATAAATTCATTTTTAACAATATCTATCTTTTGAAATAAAGGAGATCAACTTCTGAATCACAAATTTTGCTCATATTTTGAAAATATTTTCAGATCTCAATAAATGGAGAAAACCGAAATTTTAATCTCTAAAGCTTTAAAAAATTCGTGTTATGAATACTTTTGATTTTATTTTAAGAAAACGTTGAAAAACAAAATTGTATAAGCCTTATTTACTAATTCTAGGTAAAGATTATGAATATATCTATAAAAACATGAAATTAAACTATAAAATATGGCTTTCCATTTGCTTTTTGCAGAATTGAGATTTACAAATCCTTCAAAAGTTATAACAATTAAAATTAAGCAATAAAAATGCACCGAATCTTTAGCTTAAATTTTATATATTTGTGTATGCCTAAATTTAAACCGTGATAATTTCTGAAGGATTTAGTATTTTCTATAGTCTAATTTGCTATTTTTTATAGTCATGCACGTATAAGGTTTTCCTATAGACTAAATGAAAAGGATTTGATAAAATATAGAGCATTTAATCAATAATATTTCCTTTAAATAATCAAATAAAGCTAAAAATTTGAATAACTTTAGTTTTTAGAGCGTTGTAGTCCGAAATTTCAATTTTTTCTACATTTGACACCAGAACAGATATCCTAAAATTAAAACAAAATTCGTGATTCAGAGCATTGGTAAAAGTGTCCTTTAATAAAAGAAATAAGCTTTATTTGTAGGTACCAAACATTAACTTTCAACATCTGTTCAAAATCCATTACCGGTATAGGTAAATAGTGCAAGTTTAATTGAAAAAATAAAAAAAACTTTCTCTCCCGACAATCCGCTAATACCAACCGCGACAGTAGGCGTCGTCGAGTTCTCCACGACCACAACAGCCCCCAGCCCGGCATGATCCCTCCCCTGAAAGGTTAGCGACCTCGAGCTGAAAATCTTATTATCCTTAGAATCATCCAGCAGCCACTCGGCGCAAGCTGAATTTCTAGCCACTGGACAGCGGTAAACAGCTCCGGGCTCGTCGACTCGATAATTGCTGTCACCGATCCTCGATGAGTTGGCGCGCGGCGCGCCCACCAGTACTAGGGAATCGTCTTTATTGACGGGGGCGTAAAGCGCCAGAGAGTAGCCAAAGTAGGAAGCACGCTGGGAGTTGTTGCGCGGGTCGCCGAAGATCCTAGCGTTGGGAACGTCTAGGTTGAAGCTGACGATCGAGGGCAGGACGGCGAGGAGAGCGAGCAGGTGAGGCGGCATCGTCGGTGAGAGGCGACGAGAACACTGGAATTACGGAGTTGGAAATGAATTATTGATGATTTTTTTGTTAATGGTTTATGAATGTACTTCAAGAAAAATTGATAATATTTGCTATTGTGATTTTAAGAAAAAAATAATCATTTTTGCTGATGTTGATTACTTTGGTCAATGACTAATAATTAGTGCTTGAAATAAATAAATTTTTAGATAAATATATTATTAGATGTGGAGATTAACATTAGAAAAATTCACTTAAATAAAAAAATTGTTTATATTAATATTATATATTATAGTGGTAACGAATATATATAAAGTTTAAATAGAAATAGAGGTAACATATAGTATATAAAGTTTAAGGAAGCCATTTATAAAAATCATATTATTACCCTAAAAATAATAAGAAAATAATAGGAAAAATATGAAGCAAATAATAAAAAAATATTTTTTAACGCGTATAACCAAGTTTTATACGTTAATAAAGCTTTGAAAAGATGATTTTTTTCGTACCGGAACTTGTGTCGATATATGTACAGATACTGTTACTTCTAATTATTTTTTTTTCTACGATTACAAAATTTTTATAGATAATAAAAATACTGACTTTAACTAGCAATAATTTTTGTTATGTATTAATAATGTTTTTTAATAACTATTATACTTTTACCACATAATAAAAAATGTTTTGTTTATAAGAACGTTTCGCTTCGATTAAAAATGTATACCTTATAAATCACATTATCATTTAATACATAGATTGATATAAAAACAAGATAATGTTTTGATTAATTATTTATGTCTCTTAGTTCATAGAATTTCGATTTAATTTAACAAAGAAATATTTATAAAATACTTAACATAATGGCACAATGTTAGGTATTTACATATCAATAGATTTATTATATGCATTTATAGATTAATTCAAAAAGCATTTTGTGAATTTTATACCCTAAAAAAAGAAAAATATTTCGAAAAATTAGAATACTTGACAGTAAAGTTCCCTCAGACTGAGACATTTTATAAAAATTACTGCACTTAGCATAAAATTTTATTATATAAGTATACAAAAAATTAGGATCCCTCTTATAAAATTTATCATATTGCCTTATTAGTATAAGTATACTGTATTATTAATTATTAATATAACTATATTGTATATACTGTAATTAACTTCTTATAAAATATAGTAATTTTTTTCGATTTTTTCAGTTTATGGCAGCTAATTCATTTAGGTTTTAAATATACGACTACAATGTAGCAATTTATTTACTTTTATGTTTCATTTTTAATTTCATATAAATAAAAATAAAAAAATATTAAAAAGTTACTATATTATCAAGAAATATTAGCAATTTGTAAAGTATATACTTTATTTTAATCACTTTATTATTTGATTTTCGTTTCTGTCTTATCACATCTGTGGTTTACCGATGTAACTAAATGTCCATTTTCGTAGATAATTTGTGAAATCAACAATTTTATTTTTAAAAGTTCGATCAAAATAAATAAAAGCAAGTAAACCTATATTTACTTGAATCACAAAGGACTAATTCAAAAAGCTTAAAAAGTAATTGTCCAAAAATAAATTTCTTCATCACTATTAAATATTAAATTATAACTTATAAGTAAATTTATGTATCATATATAAAAGAGAAACCCTGAAGTTCTCCAAAAAAGTATGTAAACCAATTTTCAAAAAAATAAAATTTTTTCTACAGGCAGCCACAGAACATTATGCATGCAAAATACAAAATAACAACTTTTCACTTAAACTTACTAATCTGCACTTTCACTTCACTAGAAACAATATTCTTTCACTTGCACCCAGAGTTTCAACTAGTTCAATACTACACACATCTTTAAAATATCAAACACATGACCTAAAAAAAGTTCACTATCAACGAAATTTGTTTCCGTACCAAACTCACTGCCAATTAGTAAACACGCCTGCCTTGCTCATTACACTCTTTTCACGCTCACGAGCCGCAGCGGCAGCATCTCTCTCAGAAAAGATATAGACTCGGACTGCCGGCGCGATTTAATGAGCCGCATTATGATTTGCCCGAGTCACAGGAAGGATGTGTGCGCGCGATACGCGGAAACTTTGATGATTTCATTCGCGAGTCGAAAACCTCACTCTCATTCCGCGTGTATGTATACCTATATAGTGTCTTAGTTATTGGATGTTTAACTGAAGAAAACAAAGAGTATTTACTCAGGTTGTTAAAGAGTTAGGAAAAATAGGTAACTTTTTTAAGGGATGTGTTCTAACAGCTAGTTAGGAGTATAGGAAAAGATTATAGCAGGTATAATGATTCATGTAAATGGTTTAATGGCCCGTATAGTATGATATTGTGATTCATGTAAATAATATGAATGATTCATAAAAAATTTAATTGATTAAAGATATTGCATTAGGATTTGAGCTTACAATTAAAAAAGAAAAAAAAACAATTTTTAAGTCAGAATTCGAACTTTCGACTTTGATTTATTTAGTTAACTATTGGAGTTTTTGTTTCGACAGCTCCAATTGCAAAAGATTTATCTCGGAGAAACAGTTGAAAAAGTCTTATTCCACAGAATTATTTGAAAGACTTAGTTCGTGGGAAAAGTTGGAAAAGACTTATCTCGTTTCCTGAATAAAGTAGTAAAAATTTTAACTACGCCGGACCTACTTTAATAATATATTAAACTCGTTTATTTACGTTTATTATTTATGTGCGTAAGAGCAAAGAAAGAAATGCAGATTGTTCATTATGGATAACAAAAAATGTTATTTTTCTTATATAAGTTTATAAAAAGCTTGCAAAAATCATATGATAATTTAATTTTTTATTTGTATCAGAATTTTGTATCTTAATCATCAAGGGTAATAAAAGAAATCTTAATTATTTAATAATTGCAAGTTTTGCTTTTAAATTGAGTCCGACGCAGCTAAAATTTCTACTATTTTTTTTGTAAGCGAGTCTTGTAATTTTTCGCGCGTGGTAAGTCTTTTCCAAACGTTTCTGCGAAAAAGTCTTTTGCAATTGGATCCGGCGATTAAATTTTTTCTCTTGGTTCGACTAACTCCATTGGAACATTTCGAAAAATGCCATGGCAGAATATAAATCATGGAAATTTCGTCTTGACCTAATATAAAAAATCAATATTTTATAATCTTCCTTTAGGTAGAAAAACGCTATCATGAAGTTTATTTAAAATTCTAAAACTTAAATTTGAAGTTTAAATTAAATGTATAAAGCAGTATGAATGATATTACGTACATCAACATAGGCCTAAGTGCTAATTTTTGTAGATGGTGATTCTCTGATAAGAATAAGTTTGTTATTTTTACAGCTGTAACTAAATTTGAAAACATGATTTATTTGCTGATTCACTACTTATTAATGAATACTTTATATAAGTTATAATTTTACTATTATTTACAGCATAGTTTTGATTTAATAAAAATAAATACTAATCTTAAGAAGCTTTTTCTTATTATAAGTTTGAAACTTACCTTATATAAATTTTAAAACTATACTAAGAGATTCATAATAATATATTTCTTTCATTTTACATACATAATGAACTGATATTGAGACTATTTTTTTATGCAAAGTTATTTATAGAAAATGAATGATTTAAATTTTTTTTTTTTGATTATATATATA